>JARQOC010000005.1:578104147-578187240 GCA_033576535.1 Allobates femoralis
CGGGTAGGGGCAATGATCTGCTGTACTGTGCACCATGACTCTGACCCCGAGACTACAAGAGAAACTTGACCCCTTGTATCTTGGAGTCACTGTATGCTGCCGGTACGGCGATCTTTACCTACAGTGCATCATGACTGACCCTAGTGACTACTAAGGGATAAGTGTCCACTTGTTGCAGTCATGGGGTCAGTCGGGTGCCTGTAGGGCAATAATCTGCTGTACCGGCATCATGACTGTGACCCCAGAGACTACAAGGGATAGTGCCCACTTGAGTCTCTGGGGTCAGAGTCATGATGCACGATACGCCAGATTATTGTCATACAGTGCACCATGACTCTGACCGGAGACTACAACACGAGATCAAGTGTCCATTTGTTGCAGTCACTGGGGTCAGTCATGGTGCACTGTATGGCAATGATCTGCTGTACTGTGCACCATGACTCTGACCCCAGAGACTACAAGAGAACACTTGATCCCTTGTACTCTCTGGAGTCACTGTCATGCTGCACGGTACGGCAGATCTTTACCATACAGTGCATCATGACTGACCCTAGTGACTACAATAAGGGATCAAGTGTCCACTTGTTGCAGTCACTGGGGTCAGTCATGGTGCACTGTATGGCAATAATCTGCTGTACCGTGCATCATGACTGTGACTCCAGAGACTACAAGGGATAGTGTCCACTTGTAGTCTCTGGGGGAAGAGTCATGGTGCACGGTATGGCAGATCATTGCCATACAGTGCACCATGACTGACCCCAGTGACTGCAACAAGTGGACAATTGATCCCGTGTTGTAGTCTCTGGTGTCAGAGTCATGGTGCACTGTATGGCAGAGATGTGCCGTTCCGTGCAGCATGACTCTGACCCCATCCATCACCCATCCATCAATAATCCGTCATCCATCAATCAATCATCCATCAATCATTCGTCCATCCATCAATCATCCATCAGCTATCCATACTCACCTCAGATAGATCCCCTGCAGCAGCTTGGTGTCTGGCAGCTCCTCCTGTAACAGATCAGCCTGCACACAGGAGGAGCTGCACACTGCAGGAGCCCGGTAGCGGGGAACGGAGGTATGGGGACAGCACGGGGGGAGGGTGGTGGAGGAGAGGAGGGACAGGACTGGAGCAGGAGCAGGAAGGGGACTGGAGCGGAAGGAGACGGGGCGGGCAGGGGACCAGACCGGGAACAGAAAGACGACAGGGGGGGGGGAATTAGGAATGGGAGGAAGGAGCAGAGCGCAGGAGCTGAAGGCAGATCTGGAGCAGCTGTGGCGGGCAGCGCGTGCTGGGAAGCTATGGAGCGGCTCTGATGGGAGTGATCCTCCCATCAGATCGCTTCCATTTGAGCTGGAGGGGGCGCTCCCCTCCAGCTCTGATAGAAGCAATTTGATGGGAGGATCACTCCCATCAGAGCTACTCGACAGCCCCTTCCATAGGTGGCAGTGGATCACGGTGATTGACTGTTCAAACAGCCAATCACCGTGATCCTGGGGGCGGGGTGGGGAATCCACCCCCCCTGACCTCAAGCCCCAGTGTTCAGTGATAAGTAATACTGAACACCTGGACCCAATGGCGGTTACCGTGGCAAAGGTGCTGCGGTAACTGCCATGACGTTGTACAACGTCAAAGGTCGGGAAGGGGTTAAATATTCTTGAACTCTATAAACTTTGCAGCCAATGGTTGAAGGACTAATCACCAGAGACACTGTTATTGAATTTTTCCCATTTTTCTTGGTTTTTATAATTTTTGAGACTATATTCAATATTGATTGTCATTTAATCCTGTAAATGTCATGTTTATCCTTTTGAAATGGTTGCAGCAGTCCCTCCCAGAGTACTGCATTTCACTAAGGGGGAATGTGGCACCCCAGGGTCCAAGTGCCACAGTGTCATTATTGCCCCCTTGTGATGGTGTCACGCTTGAGAGCAACAGAAGGGTATTCACACCAGAGGCAGAAGGGGGAGAACCAAGACCCGGGTATGCGGTGGGGCATTGGATGGTAAGCACGTGATGATCACTCAACCCTCCAACAGCGGGTCCTTTTTTTTGCAACTATAAAGGTTATTTCAGTGTGATCCTCGTGGCCCTTGTGGATGCTCACTATGAGTTCCTCTACGTGGATGTTGGCATGAACGGCCGTGTCTCAGATGGGGGGGGTGTTTGGACACCGCTCTTTTGGGCAACAGCTGAGGAGAGGTGCTCTAAACTTGCCCTCAAATAATGACACAACTGGTCATCTAAACTTTGCATTTGTGGGGGATGAAACCTTTCCACTTCATGCTCACCTACTGCGGCCACACCCCAGACGACTGTTACTTCTGAGCAGCGCATTTTCAATTACCGGCTATCCTGGGCTCGCCGTGTGGTTGAAAATGCATTTGGGATCATGGCCAATAGATTTCACGTGTTTCATACGCCTTTGAATATGAAACTGGAATCTATAGATATGCAGCGCACAGCATGCCAGCACTACTATAACTACCTGCGTCGTAGGGATACTGCATCATACACGCCGGTGTTCAGTAGATTCCACAACAGGCGAAGTCAGTCCTGGGGCGTGGCGTGCAACTGACCCAGGTCTGGTGCCACTCCAGCCGCTGAGCCAGGGTCAAAGTCCGCAGGATGCCAGGAGCAGCAGGGTCAGCTACTGCTCCTACTTCAATGGCCCTGGGGCAGTGACCTAGCAGCAACTACAGGTGTAGGGTGGCTGGGGTTGTCAGGCACCAGCGCCAGGAGGAGGGTGTAGTCACCATTGTGGCTGCACCAGGAGGAGGTTTTTTTTTGGTTTGTTTTTTTTAGGTTGGCCTTTAACCCCTTAGTGACAGAGCCAATTTCCACCTTAATGACCAGACCGTTTTTTGTAATTCTGACCAGTGTCCCTTTATGAGGTAATAACTCTGGAACGCTTCAATGGATCCTAGCGATTCTGAGACTGTTTTTTCGTGACATACTGAGCTTCATGTTGGTAGTAAATTTAGGTTGATCATTTTTGCGTTTATTTGTGAAAAAATAAGAAATTTGTCAAAAATTTTGAAAATTTAGCAATTTTCAAATTTTGAATTTTTATTCTGCTAAACCAGAGAGTTATGTGACACAAAATAGTTAATAAATAACATTTCCCACATGTCTACTTTACATCAGCACAATTTTGGAAAAAAAAAATTGAGAGGTTAGGACGTTATAAGGGTTCAAAGTTCATCAGCAATTTCTCATTTTTCCAGCAAAATTTACAAAACCATTTTTTTATTGACCGCATCACATTTGAAGTCCCTTTGAGGGGCGTACATGACAGAAAACACTCTAAAGTGACACCATTCCAAAAACTGCACCCCTCAAGCTACTCAAAACTACATTCAAGAAGATTATTAACCCTTCAGGTGCTTCTCAGGAATTAAAGCAAAGTGGGAAAAAAAAAATTTACATTTTAATTTTTCCAACAAAATTGTTCTTTTAGCCTCAATTTTTTCATTTTCTACAGGATAAAATGGCTCCTAAAATTTGTTGGCCAATTTCTCCTGAGTACACCGATACCTCATATGTGGTCATAAACCACTGTTTGGGCGCACTGCAGGGCACAGAAGGGAAGGAGCGCAATTTGACTTTTGGAGCTAATTTTCCTTTCAAAAAGTCAAATGGCGCTCCTTCCCTTTTGAGCCCTGCCGTGCATCCAAACAGTGGTATATGACCACATATGTGGTATCAGTGTACTCAGGAGAAATTGCCCAACCAAATTTAGGATGCATTTTATCCTGTTGCTCATGAAAAAATGGAGTCCAAAAGAAAATTTTTGTGAACAAAAAGTACTTTTTAATTTTTACGGATCTATTTGTGAACCACCTAGGGGTTCAAAGTGCTCACTATGCATCTAAATATGTTCCTTGGGGTGTCTAGTTTCCAATGTTTAGGCACACAGGGGCTCTCCATACACGACATGGTGTCTGCTAACAATTTGAATGGAAAATTAGCTCCAATTGTTAGTGGACACCATGTTGTGTATGGAGAGCCTCTGTGTGCCTAAACATTGGAGCTCCCCCACAAGTGACCCCATTTTGATAACTAGATGCCTCAAGGATTATATCTAGGGGTATAGTGAGCATTTGCAACCTACAGCTACTTCACAGAGTTTGATAACATCATATTGAACATTTTCTTTTTTTCACACAATTTCTCACTTTTAGGGCATGTGCGCAAGATCCGGAGACACCGTGTCCTGGTTGTCTCCTCTCCTGCATTTTTTTTTTAATTATTTCATTACTAAATAAAAAATGACATGGGGCTTCGCCATATTTTTGGTCCAGCCAGGTACAACAGGCAGCTACGGGCTGCCACCAACCCCTTCTGCCTAGTTTTACCTGGCTTTAAACCAAAAATATAGGGAAGCCCTTTATTTTTTTAATTATTTCATGAAATAATTTAAAAATAAATGGCGTGGGCTTTGCCATATTTTTGGGCCAGCCAGGTACAACTAGGCAGCTGGGGGCTGGAATCCTCAGCGTAGGGAGGCCCAGCTCTTCCAGCTGCCGTGTAGCGGTGGCAGACTGGGCAATAAGGGGTTAATGCCAGCTTTTTGGCAGCTGGCACTAAGCCCTAGATTCATAACGTCTGGCCAATATTAGATCGGACCATTAGGAATCTCTAGTAAATTGTAAAGAAAACACAACACAGAGAAAAACATTTTTATTGGAAAATAAACACACATATTTAGCCCCCTTCTTTATTACCCGACATAGTCTAGTGGGATGGTCCGACGTAGTCCAGTGGGAAGGTCCGATGTAGTCCAGTGGGAGGTCCCGTGACAATTCTCATTCAGATGATCTGAAGTTAACCCCCTGTGTGGGCACAAAGAGGTTAACTGCAGATAACACCTGTGTTGTGACAACACAGGTGTTATCTGCAGATCAGGTAACCCCTTGTGACCACACAAGGGGTTAAATGTAGATCATCATCCCTTTGTGTTGTCACAAGGGGTTAACGGCAGATCCGGTATCCCCTTGTGACCACACAGGGATGGTGATCTGCAGTTAACCCCTCGTGACCACACAAGGGGTTAACTGCAGAGCATCATATCTGTGTGGTCACAAGGGGTTAACTGCAGATCAGGTAACCCCTTGTGACCATACAGGGATGATGATCTGCAGTTAACTGCCTGTGACCACACAAGGGGTTAACTGCAGATCATCATCTCTGTGTGGTCACAAGGGGTTAACTGCAGATCCGGTATCCCCTTGTGACCACACAGGGATGATGATCTGCAGTTAACCCCTTGTGACCACACAGGGGGTTAACTGCAGATCACCCCTGTGTGGTCCTTCAGGGGTTAACTCTGCCTCTGTTCCAGCCCACGCAGAGCAGCGGCGCCGGGACGAAGGCAGAGAGAAGACGGCGGGCGACGCTGCAGGACGGGTAAGTATGAGAGCAGGGAAGGGGGGGTGCTGATCGGAGGAGGGGGCGGGGGCTTGGTCAAGGGTAGGCTGGGGAAGGGGAGGGCGGGAATACCGGAGGGGGAGCTGGGGAGCGGAGCAGGGAGGAGGGGGAGATCAGGGGTGAGGGGGATGACATTGGGGGGCCACTGAGGGGACCAGTGGCCCCTCAGGAACGGCGGCATCTCTATGCGATCTGACCCGTCAGGGATTTGCCACCGGCCGCCACCATTTTTACATGTTCCGGCGGTGGGTGATCCCCAGTACTGGGGGTCTTGGGGAATTGGGGAGTTAATACTTTCACTTTGATCCGACATGTGTTTTCATGTCGGAACAAAGTGAAAGTACTTTTTACCGGCAATGTCACTTTTTCTAAGGTGATGACCGGTAAACAGTGCTTACCGGTCATCACATTATTGGTGCCGGTAAAACGCCAGCTAAAACCAGCTAATTCCTAATCTCTAGGGTCTCAGCTACAATCGGTACGCTGACACCCTAGAGATTTTAGCTACAGGGGCGGCGCTACAGGGCTTAGTTCTGCCTTACGTCTACAGACGTCGGCTAGGCATAAGTACCCTTTTTTTCCGACGTCTGTAGACGTAAGGCCATCGTTAAGAGGTTAAATACTGGTACTTTGTTTATTTCACTGTCCAATAATTACATTAATTCAGTTAAGTAAGCTGTTATAAAACAGCACGATACTTCTTTCCTGTTATTTATTGTTTATGTTTATGTTCTGCTTTCTATTGGAATGTTCTGTGCATAGCGAGCAGGCTGGTGTGAGAATTTGCAGCTTTTGACCCCCACTCTCTCACTCTATTGCTTCTCCCCCTCCCTCCTTGCTCAGCCGTGCTGACAACTGAAGATTGTTTTATGTATTACTCTGATTGTGCCTATAGCTTAGGAACCTGGATATGGTTCTGATCCGCTGATTAGGGTGTATACGGTATTGTCAGCCGCTGATTAGATTATATACAATATTGTCAGTTTTTGTCAGATTCTCTAGGTTGGGATATTACTAACATTTTGAAGGTATACGCATGTGGAAAAAAGGTGTGTGCAAAGAGAATAACAGGTATGAGGCTCCTTGACTGCAATGAATGACCGTGTGCATGAAATAAGGATTTAAGCATAAAAATCCTGTCTGTGGTAAGGGAGCCCAAAGGTGTGATTTTTTGGCCATCTGGCGCCGGAGATAAAACGTAGGAACATTAGTACGTAAAAGCACATAGTTACAAATTGTACGAGTGTTATAAGCTGAAGCCAGGTATTTTGTTAATATTGCAAGATTAAGCAGAAAGACTGGAAAAAACGTAGTCGGGCTTGTCCTGTCCGTGGTTTCCGGTGGCCTATGATTTTGCGATATAATAACTAATATTTGGGGAAGCTACATGTGAAACGCTTGTGTGGGTGTGCTGCAGGTGTTGTGTGGGTTATGATCGTGTCTTTTATGGCAGGTGGTTACTAACCAAAGTATTTCCAAAAACCACACGGGGAAAAATAAGATTTGTAAAACAATCTACAGTGTATCAAAGGCTGCTTTTGTTTTTTTTTCTGGAAAGTGTGTAATATCTGCATTGTATCTAGCAGTTAAGATTACCTGGAACACAGTGAAAGGGTGACTTCCAGCAGATATTTTATAGATGCCGTGACCTGAGTGTAAATTTGGATTGATGTTAGCTATATCTGCTGGAGGTTGGAGAATTGTTAAAATTATTGACCACAGTTATAGTCAAGTGTGCACTGGATTTGGACCTTAATCAGAAAGATACCCAGAGTATAAAGTATTCCGACTCAATGTTCATGGGAGTCCCATTTCTCAGTGGCCCCTTGGAACATTGTTAAACCAGATAGAGGAATATAATCTCTGGTATCCTACTGACATACCACTCATGTGTCCCCTGAATAACGGAAATCCAGAAGACTATATTCAGTCTGCAAGAATTTCTGTCCTCCTCAGTGGATTCCAGCTGTAAAGCTGCTAAAAGTTCCTATCCCACCCCACTGTATTGATAACATAGTGACACTGGTGTATATGTTCTGACTTGACATGACCTGTAAAAACTGCCTTTGTACAGTGACATTGGTACAAAAAGGCATATCCCAGACTTGGTGTTTGGAAAGCATCTTTGCACAACCTTTTCCAGCATATGAATATATTAACAATCAGGGTAATCGTTGCAGAATTCTTCCCCTCCACGTTGTGCCTCATTCCCATACAGTCCAGAGAAGTTGGACTCAGGTGGTCCAGTTTAGGTGGTATACCCGAATAATAGGCGTCAGATAACGCACAATTACAGGTACTCAGAGGAAGGTGGGGATTCTGGGATAGAGGTATCGGCTTCATATGATGACTCTGATTAAAGTATGCTGTACATAGTATATTGGAGTCAGGTTTTAGAATTGCATTGTACACACTAGTGTTTATTTAGTTGCTTAGACAAGTGTACAATAGACTTATAACAGATCAGAGGGCTCAGTTTGCTTTAATTGTCCGTGAAGTTGGGACAATTGGTCCAGATGCCAAGTCAGAGGCTAATTCAAGAATTCAAGGTGAAGCGGCGCAGGTCTAAGTTGGTATAGCAGAATACTGAAGATAGGGATCGCTACCCGTGACAATAGCTATGGGAACCAAGTAATTGGTTTGGATGACAGGCTAGAGGATATTGCTGGTTCAGAGTAAATTAGATCTGACTTGGTCATAGCGAGATGCTGAAGATAGGGATCGCTACCCGTGACAGCCCCTATGGGGACCAGTTTCAGTAAGCTACTCACTAGATCGGAACGGGTTGTAGACCCAAGACCAAAGATGATTGATTTAGTGAGAGCACAGCATGGACAGAGGGCAGTTAAAGATGCAGCAAAGATTTTGAGAAAAGCCGGAATGCCTCAGACAGGTTGTTTGGATGTTTTTAGTTGGAAACAATTTTGCCATGAAAATGACCAATGGATTCGGAAGCACGGATACAGATACCAGGTGGAATCCTGGATCCGGACTTCTGAACACCACCATCCCCTTATATATGACGATGATGAAGAGTTTAGATACAGACACAGAGGTAATAGACTGGAACTCCATCTATCATTACCAATAATAAGGGCCATGGATGATCAATTGACAAGAGCAAAGCAGAAGAAAGCAAAGAAATCTGCCCCTTTAATGCTTAATCTACAACCAGGGGGACCCCTTGAGGCTATACAAAGATCCCTAGAATCCCTAGATGAGCTTCAATCCAATTTCAGAAAACCTAAGGCTTACACTTCAGAGGATTGTAAAAAGAAGGGATTGTGTTTTGAATGTGGCCAGATGGGACATTTAAAAAGAATGCCCAACCAGGAGAAAGTCAGGACACACAAAATACACAACAATGAATGTGGTTACCAGAGATAGTGATTCAGACTAGGAAACAGGCAGCCCCCAGGATAACCAAATAGTCGTTGCCCCCCAGATGCGGTCCATCAGCCATAGCACAATTAACCCTCCCTACCGGCAAAAGAGTAGATTGCCTGATTGACACGGGGGCGAGCCGCACAATAATCAGAAAACAAGACATGCCGGATAGATACATCTTTACCTGAATCAATGCTTACTGTAATGATGTCTTTATTCCAGTTAGATGATGACAAACTACATACAGACTTTGATGACCAGATAAAGCAGAGGCTGCAAGAGGTGCCAGCCGCACTATGGGCAAAAGACAAAACTGATGCTGGTTTATTGAAAATAACACCTATGAAAATTATATCTAAACCAGGAACTGTATTGGTATGTATCAGACAATATCCCCTGAGCAGAAACCAGGATACAGCCATTTCACGCCAGGTTGATGACTATTTGAAGGTGGAGGTTGTAAGGAAATGCCGACCCCCTTATAATACACCTTTCTTTTTCCAGTAAAGAAAAAGCAAAAACCAGGTCAACCTGTTGTGTACAGAATAGTTCATGATTTACGCGAAATCAACAAATTGATGATTATTGACACCCCCATAGTGCCTAATTCGCATACCTTGCTAAATCAGATTCTTGCAGAAGCAAAATTCTTTAGTGATTGATTTGAGTAATGCCTACAATTGATTCAGTATGTTGATGATTTACTTTTATGTACACCAGACAGATCAACTTGTTTACAGGAAACTCTGTCTCTGCTGAGGTTTTTATGTTTGAGGAGGGATGCAAGGTGGCAAGGGATAAGTTACAAGTAGCCCAGACTAAAGTTATTTTCCTTGGTCATTGCATCTGCTCAATCCAAACACATCACAACTGATAGGAAATCAGCAATTGGTCAGGCAAAACTACCTACCACTGAAAGAGCATTGAGAACTTTTTAGGGCTGGTGGGATACTGCAGACAGTGGATTCCTTCAGCATCAGAGAAGATGCAGCCATTATACAATGTATTGGCTGTATGCAAGAAGGGCAAACCCTATGAAATGACACCAAAATCAAAAGAGGGGTTTGATATGCTGAAGAATGACATTCTCTATGCCCCAACGCTCGGAATCCCAAATTATGAACTCCCATTCTATTTGTTTTGCTATGAGTTGGGTGGACATGCCAAAGGAGTGTTGGCACAAAAACATGGGGGAAAACACCGACCACTGGGTTATTACTCCGCCCAACTTGACCCAGTGATAAAAGGAGCCCCTTCCTGTATCAGAGCTGTGGCCGCCTGTGCAATTTGAAAAGACAGAGTTGCTGATTTGGTATTGGATAATACCTTGGAAATACAGGCACCACACTTTGTCCAGGAAGTATTACTCCAAGCACGCACAAAGCATTTATCAATGAACAGACTAACAAAATATCAAGTGGCTCTGCTGAAACCCCCAAATGTCACTGTAAGAGGTGTACAGTGCTAAACCCAGCCACTTTATTACCGGAAATTGACAATGATTTGACAAATGGAATTGAGCACAATTGCTGTGAGCTAATGGATACTGAGACACAGCCATTAGCAAATGTACAAGAGACACCAATCCACAATGCAGACTTAGAACTTTACGTAGATGGGTCCCGATTCTACACAGATGGGGTACCGCATACTGGATATGCTGTTGTAACCCCACATAAAGTTTTGAAAAGTGAGCCATTGCCCGCTAGGATGTCTGCCCAGGAAGCTGAATTGAAGGCTCTGACAGAAGCTTGTATCATTAGTGAAGGTCACCTGACGAACATTTTTACCGATAGTGGCTATGTTTTTGGTTGTGGTCATGATTTCGGCCCTATATGGAAAAGCAGACATTTTGTGGTAACCTCGGATAAATCCATAAAGAATGCAGATTTAGTGGATCAACTCCTCAGAGCACTGGAACTGCCTAGAAAAGTAGCTGTGATCAAGGTGCAGACTCCCACTATGGAGAGCACCAAAGAAGCCATCGGTAATGACCGTGCTGAGAGGGCCTCCAAGGCAGCCGCCCTGCTTCCCCTCCCAATAGAAAGCTACACTGTGCAAGTGTCTGAGAGTGTGGACCTTGACCTCTTAATGCGCCTGCAAATACAGGCCTCAATACAGGAGAAGGAAGACTGGAAACATGCAAATGCACGAGAAGAGGATGGTCTATGGAAGGTAGGTATCAGCTATTGCCTTCCCAGAGCACTATATCCCATGATGTGTGCTTTTTCACACGGGCCAACTCATCAATCAAAAGATGCAATGGCAGGGCAGGTGAAACACCACTGGGTGGCACCTGGGTTCCATTATGCTGCTGCTAAACACGTACAGGGTTGTGTAATCTGTGCGTGCAATAATGCTGGGAAAACGGTTAAGGTACCCATTTCAGCACCTACAGATTGAATTTATTCAGCTTCCAAAGGTAGGCACCTATGAGTATGTGCTGGTCTGCACAGACTTATTCTCAGGTTGGCCAGAGTCATGGCCTACTGCCAAGGCCACCGCCCGAACTGTTGCTAAGAAATTACTGTCTGAAGTTGTGTGCAGGTATGGAGTACCAGACGTAATAGAGAGCGACAGGGGTAGTCATTTCACCTCCCAAGTTTGCCAGGAGGTACTACAGGCTCTAGGAATAGAGCAGGCTTTTCACAATCCGTACAGGCGTAAAGCTCTGGAAAAAGTAGAACGCCTAAATGGCAGTTTAAAGTTGAAAATTCAAAAGGCAATGGCAGAAACAGGGAAGCCATGGACAGAGTGTGTCCCAATAGCATTGTATTCTGTGAGGGTTACTCCAAGCAAAAGGACTGGGTTGTGTCCTTATGAGATATTGTTTGGAGAACCACCAAAGACAGGGCTGTACTTTCCTCAGCAGTTGCAAACATTGCATTCTGACATGACAGCCTATGTAGGAGCTTTACAAAATGTATTGTATCAAATTCATAAACGTGTTTTCAGTTCCATTCCAGATCCCTCCTCCTTGGAAGGGACACACTCTTTAAAGCCAGGAGATTGGGTGACAGTAAAGAAACGTGAGGAAAAGCTTGGAACCCAGATTTGAAGCTCCATACCAAGTTCAGCTCACTACACCAACCTCAGTGAAGCTTGAAGGAAAGACCATCTGGATCCACGCATCCCACTGCAAGAAGTTTCACAAATACTAAATAATGACCTTAGGTGAGTACTGTACTGTATATTGCTTTTGTTCCTCTATACCAGGGGACTCAAACATGCGGCCCGAGGGCCGCATGCGGCCCCTGGGGCTTCATTGTGCGGCCCGCGGCACCTTGGACAACTTAATGATGCATCACCCCAGTACAGTGGGCCGCTGCAGTCCCCGCTGTGTTATGACTTCCGGTCACAGCACTAACAAGCTCTGCCACTAAGCAAGATCAATGCAGGCCGCCAGCCAATGAAAGGCCCTCAGCTGACAGAAGTTTATGACGTCACCTGTGAGTCTCTGGCTGGCAGATTGCATTGACCTTACAGAGCAAGAGAACTTGTCTGAGTGGCGGCTGAAGGAAGTCATAGCACAGCGGAGGTCGGAAGTCAGCACAGCGGGCACTGAGGTGGCCCCCTGCACTGCATCGATGCATCATTAAAATGAGAAAAGTGTAAGTGTGTGTGTGAGAGGGTGAGTGTGTGTATGTGGGTGTGTGTGAGTGTGTATGTAGTGTAAAGGGGATCGGGCTGGGGACATCACTAGAAAAGAGGATCAAGATGGGGGATATCACTAGAAAAGGAGATCAGGATGGGGGACATCACTAGAAAAGGAGATCAGGATGGGGGACATCACTAGAAAAATGGATCAGGATGGAGTATATCACTACAAAAGGGGACCAGGATGGGGACAGAACTACATAATGAGGACCAGGTTGGGGACGTTAGTACATGAAGATGACCAGGATGGGGACATTAGTACATGAAGATGACCAGGATGGGGACATTACTACAATATTGGGACCAGCCATTACTACAGGATGGAGACATTGCTACAAGAAGGAGATCAGGATTTGTACTTTACTACATTGACCAAAAATTCTGGTATTACTAAAAATATTGCTTAGTCCTACAAGGGATGCGGCCCTCGATATAAATTTTTTTTCTATGTGCGGCCCACCAACCCAGCTGATTTTGAGACCCCTGCTCTATACTGTTTTTTTCCCCAAACTGCAGAAAGTGAGAACTGGCTTGAACAGTGGGAAAGAGGAGTAACTTCAGCAGAAGGAAACTGCTGAAAGGAGTCATTTACTAATGGATGAGGAACCCATAAAGCAATGGGATAATAAATTTGTTAAATATCATGAGTACATATCAAAAGCTCGCAATCTCCCAAATTGCTGGATATGTTCACATGCACCTATTGCAGCCAATACTATGCCCTATTTGGTCACGCCCATCTCAGAAACGGAATTAATGGGTTCAAATTGCTGGTAAATGAATCCTCTACAATTAGATGACAAACAAAGCAAGACCTCTGCCCCTTTACCTATAATGGGATGGACTACACCACCTTGGCTCCAGCTTAATTTAACCTCACCCCGAGGGGGCCAAGGTAAAGATACCAGTAAGATATTTGAGATCAGAGAACATAATGGGATTTGGGAAAACCAGGAAACACATAAAGGTACCTTTACATGCTGCAACTATCACCGGCGATCAGTAGCAACCAAACGTGCGCGTGCACGTTTTTGACGGTTGATACCGATCGCCGATGCCGCATTTAGACGCCGCAATTGTGTTGTCAACCTAAGGGAACGTGACTCCCAGAAGTTGAAACAGAACCTGCGGGAAACATCCGGTTGAATCCCGATGCTGCTTCACTTGCCGCAATCCACAAAGGGAATGTGGGCGTACATGTTCAGCGCCGCAAGAACATAGGCATGAGAGAGTTGTGTATTCCGCGCCCCAAACACGCTGATTAAACAACGCAATAGGGTCATGATTGGCCAGCCTGCGCAGGAAGGCTGGCTAATACATGACGCCATTGCAATTGTGTAGTGTGAATGGACAGCTCTTTAAATATGGCGCCCTGTGCAGGGACAGCCAATGGAAACACAGTAACCCCCACCAATCATCACTGATGGGGCGCGGTATCCAGCATGCTGCGGCACGCCTCTGGGAAATCACTAGGCGATGCAGACTCCATCCCTATTGCCCTTTCACACGCCAAAACCAGGGCAATTCACCTTCAGGGTTGCGTCTGGTTTTTGAACAATGCTCTGAAAACGCAACCGGGAACAACTTCGAAAATCACCATCACTTTCCCCAATTACACACCGCAATTTCGTAGCAATTTCAAGGCAACCGTGACGGAAATCCCGATTGCCTCTCAGTTGCTACACTGTAGTTGCGGCGTGTAAAGGTACCTTAAGAGATACTTGGGGAATATCTCTGCCCACCATTTGAAAATTAGTTTCTCTATAACAAGCTCATTTCTGATGAGTTTAAAGTTGAAAAGTAGCTATGGCATTATTAAATCAATATCAGTTTGGGCTCCCAAACGGTGTATACATTGTATACGGCGATAAGACCAACAGATGGCTCCCAGTAGATGAGGGATTTTGTACGCTAGCAAGACTAGAACCAGCAACATGGGTGTGGGAGAATGAGGTTTTCCCATACAAAAATATTCCTCAACACATGATTTCTAAAAGAAATATTAAAACATCCTCATCACCCTGACCACTTATTCAGAACCCCATGATATGCTAAATCAGGTATGGCCCACTTGGAGTAATGTTTGGGACAATGAGAAATGTACAAATGATAGAAGAATTAGGAGATATCTTTGACAATGTAACTGATCTTCTATTTGATGCCATAGATATAGAGTCAGCATTCACAAAGCAGCTTATTGTGATAACCAATCAACATTCAATGGTTTTAGATTATTTTACTGCCTCCAGTGGCGGACTTTGTACTATTGATGGGCCAAGTTGTTGTCACCACATTAACCCCTCAGGACTCATGCAGGTGACTCATGATATTGCAGAGGCAGAAACGTTTATAATATTGGTTATTGCTGTACTGGTAAAGTTGCTTGTGAGGCTTGTCAAGAAAATTCTAAAGAACTAACTGCAAATGTTTTTCAGGTAAATATAAAATGAAAAAAATAAAGATAAAGATTCTGACGCACTGCGTACTCAAGTGCTCCTGACTATGGTCACCACCAAAACGTGCAAGTGCATACTCTGTGGCAAGAAAGCACTGGCGGAACTTGCTGATTGCTCCCATTGTGGGAATCCTTTGGAACTGTCTCCATCACTGGGGATGCAAGAAAAAGAGAAGTAGAACACTGTGTATACCACACAGTCCCTCATATGACATTTAATCATGATTATGTTATATTATGTATGAACTGAGTTTATTATAATCAATAGCATAGCATACAGTATATCTAGTATATCTTATATATCCTATAATACAGTTATATTTACAATTCCCCTCAGTATAACTATATTAATTTTCTTTAGGGATTAGAGTACGAGGGAAAGCCAGGGCCGACCAACAGGGTCTTTCTGAATGGTGGTGCCCCATGATATACATAGGGGAAGCCTAGTGTATTATGAAGTACTACAGCGTGCGGACCTGGTATAGGCAGGGAAAGGTGAGGAATAGAAATGATAAAAAGAGGTGAGTTGTTAAAGAAGTTATCAAGTACTATTCATTGTCAGCCATCTTGTTCTCTCTTTTTCACTATGAACCATTCCTAGTTGATCATATCTATTCGCTCTCAACTTTGAATAGACTGAAGCCCTAAAGCTGAATCTTATGTGAACATAGTTGAAGGTTAGAAGAATGTTAAAAACATTTTCTTCCTGGACTTTATCATACAAATGGTCCTAACGTCAGTGGACCATAGACATGTGGACGCCTGGCAGACATCCCAACTGTTAGTCGCACTAATTAATTTAGTATTATTTATCATATAGATTAGTAATGGCTTTGGATGATTTTACACTGATTATGGAGCATATTTCACATATTTTATTTCTTTACCATTTTGATAGGTATCACTTTTTATTACGTGTTAAGGACCTTGAAAATGATATAAAAACTGTACCCTTGAATAAATGATGTCATGATCTCTCTGAAAGACTCTGGCTGCTGTGTCTTTCTTGAGTATCCTCAGAACACGGTATACCAGTGTCAGTCCTTTTAATTTCACTTATTAATCAGTCTAATCTGGTTAGTTTTGAGCTTCCTGCTTTCACACAGGTACTGGCAGGTCTCCGTTGCAGAAGAAGACGGCTTTTACCACTCCCATGGGCCTATGTGAGTTCAACAGCATGCCCTTCGGACTATGTAATGCACCCGGAACGTTCCAGAGGCTGATGGAGTGTTGCCTGGGACACAAGAACTTCGAGACGGTACTGCTTTACCTGGATGATGTCATCGTGTATTCTAAGTCTTATGAAGAACACCTGACCCATCTAGCGGAGGTATTTGAAGCCTTGTCCAAATACGGGATGAAGCTAAAATCATCCAAGTGCCACCTGTTAAAACCAAAGGTACAGTACCTGGGACACATAGTTCCGAAGGAGTGGCCCCAGATCCAGACAAGGTCACTGTCATCAATGAATGGCCAAAACCAAAAACCCTCAAGGAAGTACGTCAATTCCTGGGATTAGTGGGATACTACCGGAGATTCATAAAAGAGTACACGAAGAAGGCTGCTCCACTGCAGGACCTCCTAGTAGGCCAACCCCAGAAAGACAAGTCCAGAGATCCACCCTTGGAGTGGGGTGAGGAACGAGAAAAGTCGTTCCAACAGATGAAAGAGGCCCTAACAGGTGAAGAGATCCTGGCTTACCCCAATTACAACCTACCATTCCTACTATACACTGATGCCAGTAACGTAGGGTTAGGAGCAGTGCTTTCCCAGAGTCAGGAAGTCAAGAGAGAGTGATTGCATATGCTAGCTGGTAGCTGCACCCTACAGAGAGGAACCCTGACAACTACAGCTCGTTCAAGTTGGAGTTCCTGGCCTTGGTCTGGGCCGTCACAGAAAGATTTAAACATTACCTGGCATCAAACAAGTTTACTGCCTTTACAGACAACAACCCCTTGACCTACCTATAAACTGCGAAATTGAGAGCCATGGAACATAGATGGATGGCAAGATTATCCAATTACCAGTTCACCATCAAGTACCGGGCTAGGCATAACAATGGCAACGCAGATGCCTTATCAAGGATGCGTTATCTAGCAGATATGAGAATGGACGAGGGTGAGCTGGAAGAGATAGAGCTACCCGCCTTCATTCAGTTGAGAGTATCCCAATGTCAACAAGTCCGCACAGAACTTCCTGAGAGAGTAGTGAACCCGTTACCAGAAGGCTCAAGACAGTGACCCGGCTATCAGCTTAATCAAAGAACTGATAACTCAGGAGTCAGCAAAGCTACCCTCAAATATTTCGCCAGAAGCCAAACACCTGTGGAATGAAAGAAGTAAACTGTATATCTACCAGGAGAAATTCTGCAGGAGGACTGAAGCGGCTCTGGTGCTCAATCAACAGAAGCTGCGGGTGGCGTCACGAGAACTATACAATATAAACTTTATTCCCATTCCCAACTTCCCCTTTTGAAAAGTAGACACCAGGGCCAGGGGTCTGGGCAGGCCACCATCAACAACCCCACAGAAGCAGAAGGGTCCAGATACCCGAGTCCCCATACCCTGGGCGAGTCACAACACCTTGTAATTAGCTTCAGCATACTTCTCAAATGATAGAAATACAAGTCCCAGGCACACTCTATTATAAATAACTTCAGCACACTTCTCAAATGGTAGAACTACAGGTCCCAGCAATGCTCCTTAGGCCACGGCCACACTTGCATTTGAAATCCTGACCCATAGACTCCAATGTTAACATTTGTTTGCCAAAGTGCAATCCGTCTACTGGATCCTGTTTTTGAGATGTCAGGTTCTAATAGGGTCTGCAATGTTTTTTGGTGTTTGATCAAAACCTGATCCTTTTTTTTTTACATGGGACCCTATGGGAAATGGATCAGGTACCGGATGGTGTATATAGGTACCTTTAGGTACCGGATCAGGTACCTGATCCGGTAAAAATGCCTCAAAAATGGCAAGGGGAAAAACTGGATCCAGTAATGCATCCAGTTACTGGATGCAGGCTCCCAAGAATGGCCCTAGCCTTATAGATAACTGCAGTTTCTTTCTCCAGCAGTAGAACTATAGTTCCCAGCAATGGTACTCTCTTCTTTTTGCAGATCTTTGCTCTCCAGTTCCAGACTTCACCTTCAGAGTTCAGTTGTTTGAAAAAGAGGGGGACAGCAGGCAAAATCCTTCTTTTCAGTGAGAAACCTGGAGGAGGGGGACAGCTTCTATCTGCAGTTTGTCCTGTAGCTGTAGAAATCAGCCTCTTTTTACCTAGAGCAGGAGCTTCAGATAGCAGCTTCATATCACTGCTCCATTATGACTGAAACCCATCACTCACCTCCGTACAATCCCCTCTTCCCTTCTTCTCCAACACACTTGGCAAGTCCGTCCTGTTGCGAACTGTTGCTGCACCTCCTCCTCCCCCAGATTGATGCAAGGAGCAAGGCAACTTGGGATTTGTAGTTTTCAGTAATCCATCTTAAGAATCAGTAGGTGCTACATCTAATAATGTTTTACTCCTTTTTTAAATGGGTTATTTTTCTGTTATGTATATCTCAGATACACATGCCTGTACAACAAGACCAGACGTCCTATTCCGATCTTACCATAATCTCCAATAGTGGACCAGAATGTCCAGGATGAGGGCCCGTCCGATAAGGACGATTTAAACCAGTGTGTGGCAGGAAAGATTCTGTCATTGGCATTAAATATTATTATTATTATTATTATTTATTTATATAGCGCCATTAGGTTCCATGGCGCTTTACATGAGGATGAGGGAGACAAGAACAAGTACACTAAATCTAGGCGATCAGGACGTAAAGGTACAGGAGGGACAGGGACCCTGTCCACGAGGGCTCACAGTCTATGAGGGGCGGGTTAGGATACAGTAGGATGGGGGAGTGTCAGGTATGGGGCGGTCGCCTGGGTCTCATGGCAGGTTGTAGGCTTGACGGAACAAGTGAGTCTTCAGGTGACACTTGAAGCTACTCAGGGTAGGAGAGTGTCTGACGTGTTCGGGTAGGGAGTTCCAGAGTAAGGCAGATGCCCGGGAGAAGTCCTGGACTCGGTTGTGCGAAGAGGTGATGAGGGGGAAGCAGAGGAGGAGTTCTTGGGTGGAGCGGAGGTTGCGTGAGGGTAGGTATCGGGAGACCAGGTCGGAGATGTATGGTGGGGCCAGGTTGTGTATGGCTTTGTACGCCATGGTTAGTGTTTTGAATTGGGATCTCTTGGAGACAGGGAGCCAGTGAAGGGCTTGGCAGAGGGGGGAGACAGGGGAGTAGCGGGAGGACATATAGATGAGTCGGGCAGTGGAGTTGAGGATAGACTGGAGAGGTGTGAGGGAGTTAGCCGGGAGGCCATTGAGAAGTAGGTTGCAGTAGTCAAGGCGGGAGATGATAAGAGCATGGATGAGTGTTTTAGCAGTGTCGTGGGTGAGGAAGGAGCGGATCCGTGAGATGTTCTTGAGCTGGAGCTGGAGGGATGTGGTGAGGGCCTCGATGTGGGGGTTGAAGGATAGGGAGGAGTCAAGGATTACCCCGAGGCCCTTGGCTTGGGGGACTGGGGAGAGGGCGCAGTCGTTGACGCAGATGGATAGGTTGGGAGGTGGGGTGGAATTTCTTGGGGGGAAGACTATGAATTCAGTTTTGTCCATGTTGAGTTTAAGGAAGCGAGCAGAGAAGAAGGATGAGATGGCGGAAAGGCATTGAGGGATTTTCGAGAGTAGGGAGGTGATGTCAGGGCCGGACAGGTAGATTTGGGTGTCGTCAGCGTAGAGGTGGTACTGGAGGCCATGGGACTCGATGAGTTGCCCTAGGCCGAGAGTGTATATCTACAAAGATTCTACATATAGTATTGGCGTCTTCCACGAGCCACAAACTGTAACAAACAAAGAGGGAAAAGGGCATCAGGAAGACAAACCTTAAATCTAATGTGCACAAAATCAATAATGATGAAGAGCAGAACACAGAAAAGCAAACCGAAATTGTCAGTTTTCAATCACAGGAATGAGATTTCACAAGAAAAGTTATTGTGGCACTCCGCATGGTCAGGCGTCACAGAGGGGTATTGCACCCGTAGAAGCGGTGTAATTACCCCGTGGCAGGTGAATGGAAAGGTCGACATGTGGCTTAAACACTTGCATCCACACAGACACATACCCTCAGCTCTGGGGGCTAACGGGTTAGTCTTTAGGAAACCCAGCCCCGATGGGTGGAGCTATACAGGGTATGGGGAGTGGGGACAAGAGTGATAAGAGAGAAGTGAGAGTCGAGTGAGGAGAACGGAGGTAGGAGATGAGGAGTCGGAGTCGGGAGGAAGGCAGGAAGGCGCCTTCAAGGGAAAGAGCAGTTTCTGGGAGCCGAGAAGCCGGTGATAGGCTTATCCCAAAATGGCTATAGCCCGAAGTCTGCTGGAAGTCTCAAGCCCAGTGAGAGAATCCGGTTAACCGGGAAGACTTCAAGTTTTCCTGGACACCCGTAAAGTCAACCCAGGGGCCAAGCACCTTGCGCAAAGAGTTAGCGGCGGGCTATTAGAGGGTTACCCAACAGCAAACCAAAGGGTGAGAGAGTACAGGAGGCCAGGCCAGATTTCAGACCTGCCAGTCCTCACCCCACACTAACCTAGAAGAGCGACAGAAAGGACACCTACCTAAGCCACACAGAGACTTTCCGTTTGCCTGCCACTACCTAGTACTGAGCTACCTGTTATTACAACATCTTGCTGAACTGCAAACTGTATCTGATGCTGCTACAAGTTGACAGTAAAGTACCCGGGAGAAAGTGACTTTGCCTGTGTGTGTGTTTTCCTACATCAACTTGTTCCCTTCCAGGAATGCTGCCCCGGAGGAATCGCCCTACCTGTAGGCAGCTTTGCCAACTCAGCCACAATCCCATCTACCTCCAGTGGACTGTGGTAGCGCTGGTGACCCATCACTAGATACTACAGGTGGCGTCACATGAACTATACAACAACTCTAATCCCCTGTAAATACATCCCTTTTTGAAGTGTCACCCAGGCCACAGGATCAGGTTCTGCCACCCGTGACATCCCTAAAACAACTCACCGAGCCTGGTACCCGAGTACCCCAGGGCCTGGGGCTCGACATATCTTTCTGGCGTCACGAGCAGGATCTTGTGCCCGGTTTTACCGGGTACTGTGCGCCTTGGACTATTGAAACACACTTTTCCCGCCATTCCTTGGCGCCAAAAATGGGTTCCCGCAATCACTGCAGGAGGACCCAAGATGGCGCCATAGCCATGTACTAAACACCATGTGCAGGCCTGGAGGTGTGCCTCAGCCCCTAGAAGAAGGAGGGCCAAGACAGAGGCGCCAAAAAGTGTGGCCGCCCCGATTGCCATCAATCAATCTGGGGGGCGGCCCACAGGAAGTTCTCCGGGAGTGGCTGCCAATAAAGAGACAAACCAGAAGAGAAGGACAGAACAACCAAGGCTCCTTTATACCCGGCAGCATGGCGGCACCCCATTGGAGAAATATCGTATGCTAGCTCGAGGAAGAAGCAAGAACTGCGCAAGGAGACCCGGTAGCGGCGTCCCTCTTAACTCTAGAGGGGGATGCTGAGTACTGGAGGGAAGCGTTTGGACGGCTCCGCCAGGACATAGAAGAAGCAATGACGTGGGTGTGCAGAAGGTGGAGCGCGGAGTGGGCCTGTAAGCTGAGAACCATGAGGGAAGGCCGTGAAGAGCGAGAGGCAGCGGTAGCAGTGCAGGCAGTTGTGGAGTGCCGTGCCTCGTTATCACCCATACCACCACATGGTCAGACCCGGGACACGGTAGTCCAGACCGAACCCCCGGTAACACCACCATCCCGTACAAGCAGCTACCTCCAGCTGGAGGCAGCGCGGACGTCCCCTACTGACCCAGATGTCATCATCGAAGCAGAGGATGACGAGACAGACTAGGAGGAACCGGAGGACTTCGAAGGAGCCTCGGGTGGAAGCACCCCAGAAGATGCGTGGTGGACTGCATGGCAGCAGCGAGGAACCCCAACCGTCGTGAGCTCAGCGGAGACGAGAGTGAACTCCAGGGTCCCAACCGGCAACTCACCACCACCTCAGTACTAGTCATCCCAGACGTCTCGATCAGCCCTAAATGAAAGAGACCAAGTAACAAGACCAAGACGCCGAGAGGAATGGTTCCACAGAGAGCAGGCAACACTGCAACTACGGGACGAGGCAAGATTACAGCCCCCGCTTCCAGTAGAACTACTCTGTCAAGGAACTGTTGTCTCAGTGTACCTGGATGAAGGATAGGGATTCCTTAGAGAACCAGGACTTTTAGATGACATCTTTTTCACCAGACGCGATGTAGAATCGTACCTGCAGCGAGGACACCTGGACAGAGACCTATACCAAGGTGAGCAGGTTACCTTTGAGCATTATCCAGGCCCCTTAGGCTGGTTCGCCATCAGAATATCCCGCCAACAATAGACTCCCGTTGTAGAGACATTGCGTTGTATATAGCCCCTTCTTTTTCAGTAACCATGCCCTTTTATTTTTGCCTTCCAATTTTTGCAACCCCTAAGAATAATGAGCGTGTCCCTGTATGTTTTTCTTTAATCTGAAGATGCAGAGACTTTTATTTTGAACTTTCCTATAGTTGATGATGTGTGCTGTGTGAGCAGTGGTCCAGCAGTGATAATTCATACTGGACTGTGAGGGACAATACATTACCGCTGGGCCCGCACTGTTAGTACCGATCCCCATTGGGCAGAGTAGAATTATGTCTTCTATGCAGATAGTGAATCCGGAAAGTAAGAACTTTGCCAACAGGTGACCTGAGGGCCGTGGGGTCTATTATACTAACTACTGCAATGTATATATGTGTAACGTTTAAAGACTAGTGCCTCTTAGCGAAAGGAAGAAAACCAAGAATGCTTGTTTGTATATAGTTTACCCGTTGATATTGTTATAGAAAAGATAGAAAAATGCTTTTTCACTTCCCGGTTAACAGGTACTGATACTCACGGATGAGTATATTCCATCAGGGGGGTATGCGGCGCCCCGCATGGTCAGGCGTCACAGAGGGGTATTGCACCCGTAGAAGAGGTGTAATTACCCCGTGGCAGGTGAATGGAAAAGTCGACATGTGGCTTAAACACTTGCATCCACACAGACACATACCCTCAGGCTAACGGGTTAATCTCTAGGAAACCCAGCCCCGATGGGTGGAGCTGTACAGGGTATGGGGAGTGGGGAGAGTCGAGTGGGGAGAACGGAGGGAGGAGGAGAGGAATCGGAGTCGGGAAGAAGGCAGGAAGGCGCCTTCCAGGGAAAGAGCAGTTCTGGGAGCCGAGAAGCCGGTGATAGGCTTATCCCAAAATGGCTATCCGGGTTCCGGAGCCCGAAGTCTGCTGGAAGCTTCAAGCCCAGTAAGAGAATCCGGTTAACCGGGAAGACTTCAAGTTTTTCTGGACATCCGCAAAGTCAACCCAGGGGCCAGGCACCTTGCGCAGAGAGTTAGCGGCGGGCCATTAGAGGGTTACCCAACGACAAAGCAAAGGGTGAGAGAGTACAGGAGACCAGACCAGATTTCAGGTCTGCCAGGCCTCACCCCACACTAACCTGGAAGAGCGACAGAAAGGACACCTACATAAGCCACACAGAGACTTTCCGTTTGCCTGCCACTACCTAGTACTGAGCTACCTCTTATTACAACATCTTACTGAACTGCGAACTGTATCTGATACTGCTACAAGTTGACAGTAAAGTACCCGGGAGAAAGTGACTTTGCCTGTGTGTGTTTTCCTACATCAACTTGTTCCCTTCCAGGAATGCTGCCCCGGAGGAATTGCCCTACCTGTAGGGGGCTTTGCCAACTCAGCCACAATCCCATCTACCTCCGGCGGACTGTGGCGGCTCTGGTGACCCATCACCAGATACTACAGGTGGCGTCACGTGAACTATACAAAACCGCTAATTCCCTGTATATACATGCCTTTTTGAAGTGTCACCCAGGCCACGGGATCAGGTGCAGCCACCCGTGACATCCCTAAAACAACCCACCTAGCCTGGTACCCGAGTACCCCAGGGCCTGGGGCTCGACATTATCAAATGTGAGTAAGTAAAATGTGAGTAATGCATCTGCCGTCTGGTGCTGGAGGGTTACATGAGATGGATGGGACTTCTGTACATGAGGAGAGGCGCCATCATCCTCCTGCTTGAAAAGGAGGAAAGAACCAGAAAGCATGTACAAATGACCGGGATCAGAGAAACAGACCAATAATTCAAAAAATTTGTAAATCTTTATTAACAATAATACAGAGAAATATGAGCAAAAAACACAAACAGAATAAAAACACTTAAAATGTGTGATGGACAACCACCAACACAGCAATGACTATGGCCCCAGATGTCATCAGAATAGCTGTATCATGAGACCCAAACATGGGTTTAAATATTTGATTAGGACCCGCTGGTGACTAGACTCACAGGAAGGCAAGCCTGCTGACATAAAACAAGAGATTCCAGGACAATATAGGTGGCATTGATCAAAAAACAAGAAAAACATAAATAGCAATCATCAAACCCAGTTGAAAGATAATGCAGCTCAGCTAATATTGAATCAAAATATATTGCACCAATGTACAAAACAGTGAGATGCGACTCATAGACTCCTGTGATAAAGTGTAGTACAGGGACCTAATGTCCCTTATGGAGTAACAAGAATGAAAAAAGTCACAAATGCAATAATGTCGGTCCTGCCTAAGAGCTAATTAAGGACAAAAGCTCTGAGGTCAGTAACACAGGTCTAGGAGAGCACACCATAAACTGGAATGGTCAGTTCAGTTAATGCTGAGGCATCAAAAATCAATCACCTGTGAGCAGGGTAAGAAAATATGAAGGATAAACAAAAAAGTCAGGACAATGCAATACCAATGCCTGGAAAAAAGTCAAAGATAAGTTATAGTCACCATAGCAGGTCAGGAGACCGGGGGCACATAGCAGCAGGGACCGACGCGTATCGCCGCTCTAAAACAACGGCTTCATCCTCAGGAAACTGTGGGAGGAAGTGTTAATTCTGCCCATATATATAATGCTATCTGTAATCATGATAAAGGTCACCTGTGTCTGCATGTGTGCAGTCTCTGGCCTTCAGGCCGGATGTGACGTATCGTAACTTAGAAGGAGGTAGGCGGGCAAATAGTGCTAAAGGTAAACAGAGGCTTAGCTCAGGACACAGCGTCTAGTTGCCTAGAAACATCAGGCAACTGCACAGTTGAGACTGCAATCAAGATCTATGTAAGAGGAGGGGGGAGCAGCTCCGAGGGGAGAGATTAGTGACGTGGTGGTTTGCAAAGCAAACCACTGTCACAGAGACCGGCCGGTCTTTTAGACATTGTGTAAGAAAAAAAAAACCCCACTAAAGAGGTTGAGAAGCAGACTGTACATGGGGATGCACTAATTGTAGTGAAACTAGAGTCTGTAAGGCCCAAAGAAAGCAAGCCAAAAGGACAAACTACCTATAGTAACCTACAAGGAGGAAAAAGTAGGACAAATCATGTCAGAAACAACATTTGAAATCCAAATTGATAGACATATAGAAAATATATTGCGGAGCCGTGGACCTTGGAGAAAAGCTCAACAAGGATGCTGCGCAGTAAATAGACCTGGAAGCAATGGTGTACTAGTGCAAAGCAGACCCGCAGTGGATAATATCAGCACAGAATAGTCCATGTCGCCCTTGGATACAGAAGTCCAGACTGATCGACTGATAGATAATCCAGAGTGGCCCATTGCCATACTGAGTAGAAAAGTTAAATCGGTTCATCCAAGGAACACCTGAGGGTCCAGGGTCAGTGTGGCAGAAAAGGGGAATCCTCATTATTCGTCCAATTACAAGAAAGGCAGTGATGGAGTATATTCGGGATTTCAGTTTCTGTGGAACACAAAATACGATGTAAGGCAGGAAGAAAAGTGCATCTCATTACTTCTTATAGAAGCCCGTGAAGAGCATCTCCTCATTTAGTCCTTTGGGGGCCAAACTCTGAAGCGTATAAATCCATCGTGTTTCCTTTCTCAGTAATGCATCCATGACCGAAGGTCTCCTGATATTAGTTAGTACCCTATCAACGACAATAACCTTTATCCCACGAGGTGAGCAATCATGGTGATGGAGGAAGTGCTTAGCTACGGAGCTGATGGACTTACCTCGTTCTAGGTGTGCAGAAGCACACGTAATGTTCGAGATATGATGCTGGATTCTCTTTCTAAGCTCTTGCGTAGTAATGCCAACGTAGACTTTCGGACAACTGCAGAGTAAGACATATACAACATTACGAGTTTTACAATTAGCGTAATGGTTGGTCAAGATTCGTCCTGCTGGGGTACCCGTGACGATTTCCCTGGATGCCACAGTAAGCTGGCAGATGTTGCACTCCCCGCAAGGGTAGGTGCCAATGAGTCTAGTGCCCCTACACAGAGGGGTGACTGGTCTGCAGAAATGGCTGGTCGTCAGTGTGTCCTTAAGATTTCTGGCTCTCCTGGCCACCAGTTTGGGCTTAGATCCCACAAGGAGCTCAATCTTTGGATCGCTGGTCAAAATTGGCCAGTTCCGATTGAGGGTCTTGTATATGTCTCCCCAGTGGTTATTGAATGTCGTAATGACACTCAAAAACTCGGGTGCTAACTTTCTCAGCTACAGAGGCTGATTAACAATTTCATATGGGCAAAGGGGAGACCGAGAGTCCCGAGGCACACGATGTACCAGAGACTTAAAGGAGGAGGCATGGGAGTCCCAGACGTTACAGCGTACCTTAGAGCCACGATACTGGAGGCATCTAGGGAATTGTTAAGACGGCGGTCAGAATTGGGATGGGTTCAAATTGAATCGGAGATTCTCCCTGGGGTGGCGCCTGGGGTGCTTCTAGCGGGAGCGGGTCTTGGTAAGGTCGGGGTAGTTCATCCCCTGACCACCATCCGCTCATTGAAATTGGTGTGGGACAAAATACCGGTTGCCTGGTCTAGGTTTCCCCCCGAGAAGATCCCGCTGAGAGCCCTCCAGGTGCATATTCCTGCATTGAATATATCTGTGTGGGGCGACCTGGGAATTGAGACCCTTGACGATCTCTTAAAGGACGGTAAACTACTCACCTTTCAGCAGTTTAGTGAAGGGAGAAAGGAACTACTCAACACATTCTTACAGTACTCCCAGGTACGACACTTTCTCAGTTCTTTAGACTGCTTACACGACCTGAAACGACCCTCACCATCACCACTTCAACGATACCTTTTCTCTGAAAACCCGCTACCGAGGGGGATATCTCTCATTTATGAAGGTATACTGTCTCAAAACATAACAGGAAAACTGCCCTCGATGATTGGGTGGGAAGAGGATCTGGGTTTCTCAGCGGAAGCAGAGGAATGGGAGAGCGCGACTAATTGCGTAATACAAACCACTAAATGCATTAACCACTTGGAGTCCCTCAAAAAGGTTCACTTACGTTGGTACACCACCCCATCCAGACTAGCTAGATTCGGTTCGGGTCACTCTCCTTTGTGCTGGAGGCAATGCGGGCAAAAGGGAGACTTGGGACACATGTGGTGGCTATGCCCCAAGATAGCCCAATTTTGGACGCTGGTGGCTGGCCTGATAAGCTCGGTCACTGACACCTCTATCCCCCTGTCACCACAACTTGCAATCCTGCATATAGGAGCAGAATCCTTCCCACCCGTCCTACGCCATGTGATAACGTACATTCTAATTGCAGCCAGACTATGTGTTGCGGCTTCTTGGAAGAGTGTGTCCCCCCCCTCTCTAGGAGAGGTCATCAAAAAACTGAACCTCATATACTGTCATGAATACCACTTAGCGTTGAACGTACCGAGACGTAGATATATTGCGGAGGCTTGGCAGATGTGGGCAAAATACCCGGAGGCCATGCAGCCACCGTAAGTCGAAAAATGTAATCATGGAGTGCAAAGCACTACGTTCTGAACTGAATTACTCCATCTGACACTTGTCTTTCTCTCAATCTTCTCTTTCTTTCTAACTATCTCTTACCCCCCCCCTTTCTCACCCCCCCCACCCCCACCCCCCCAATCACCTAATTGAATCTACCACCTCCTCCCCCCCCCCTCCCCTTATGTTATTCCCCATAAAAATGTTTGATTTTGCATTGATAATTGACTAATTGATATTTTCTACCAAGATAATTTGTAACCTACATTACATTATAATAAAAATTTATTGAAGCTAAAAAAACTCGGGTGCTAGTTTACGCTTTGCCCTCAAAAGGACCTCTCTGTCTGTATCCACTGTAGACTTGAAAGCCTGAGAAATAACTTTTCTTGGGTAACCCCTTTCCTGAAAACGTAAGGAAAGATCTTTCGCCTCCACACGGAAGGTTGTTTCTTCAGAGCAACTACGTTTGAGCCGAAAGAACTGCCCCTTCGGAATTGCATCCCGCATATATTGCGGGTGGAAACTTTGATAATGTAATAAGCTGTTGGTTGCTGTGTCCTTCCTATACAGGGAGGTCTTGATCTTACCTCCTTCCTGGCTGATCCTTAGATCCAAAAATGTCACATCTGTCAAAGACTCTTGAGAAGTGAGAGCGATGTTCCACGTATTGATGTTTAACTGTGAGATGAAGGAGAGGCAACCATCCAAAGAACCTGTCCAGAGAAACAAGATGTCATCTATGTATCTATACCATTTAATGATATAGGTACAAAAATCCGGTAAAGCATAGATGCAAGTCTCCTCCCACCATCCCAAAAAGAGATTTGCATAGGATGGTGCACACTTAGCCCCCATAGCGGTACCGGATACCTGCCTGTAAAAGATCCGGTCGAACGTGAAGAAATTATTCTCCAAGACCATCCTCAGTAGGTCAAGAAGGAAAGAGTCATGGAGTCTATCTCCGGTGGAACACCGATCTAGGAAATAAGAGACGGCAGAGATGCCCTGGTCATGATTGATACATGTGTAGAGACTCTCTACATCCATGGTGACCATTAAGACATTGGTTTCAAATTCCGGTAACTCACGCAGTTCACAAATTAAATAGGAGGAGTCTCGCACTTATGAATCTAACTTAAATGCATAAGGTTGTAGATAAAAATCTATATATGTGCACGGCCTTTCAAAGAGACCCCCTATACCAGCCACAATAGGTCTACCGGGTGGTCTGGTGAGAGATTTGTGAACTTTGGGGAGCATATACAAAGTTGGTACAATCGGGTTTTTGTTGACTAAAAACTCTTTTTCTTTTTTATTTATAACCCCCAGATCAAAACCATGTAGGACCAGACCATCCAATTTGGTTCTTTCCTCCTTTTCATTATTGGTGTATACCATGTGACTGGTGGATCGCCTTCTAGTGCCACTCTAACACATTTCTTTGCATCACCCTCCTGCTTGTGGTAGATTACTACCAGTCTCGAGTCGTGACCAAAGAGACATTCAAACTATGAGAGGAAAACAGAATAATGACAATGGAGGCAACTATCATCCGGTTGAAACCTATATTTCACTGGTACAGAGAGACATTGATATAACCCTAGAAAAGATCAAACGGGGTGACTTTCATTTGAAACATAATTTAAAGATAGAGGAGTCACGGGCCCTCCATGACCTGAGGAATAATGAGAATTTAATCATAAAACCGGCCGATAAGGGGGGTGCTATCGTGGTGATGGACAAAACTTTGTATATATCTGAAATTCAGCGCCAATTGGGAGATAGGGAAACATATGAACCCATTTCATATAACCCTACATCTGACATTATGATCAAAATACAACTACACATAGATAAATATAAGGCATTACGTGTCATAGATGAATCATTGGCTGAATATATGGTGAACCAACATCCCATTATTCCCGTTTTTTATGTGTTACCAAAAATACACAAAAGTCTTGTCAATCCACCAGGTAGACCCATCGTGGCCTCCACAGAATCCCTTCTGTCACCCCTGGCAATAACCCTAGAAAAAATACTTACACCCATGGTTACTAAAACTAGGTCCTATCTACGTGATACTTCTGACTTCCTAGGTAAATTAAATACTGTGTCTAACATTAAAAATTGTACCTTGGTCACATTAGACGTTAACTCACTATACACCAGCATAGGACACACCCGAGGCTGGGAAGCTGTCAAACAATTTCTACTTAAAGATTCCTCATTAGAGCCATTGGAACAAACCTTTTGTCTAGATACTCTACAACTGATTTTACATAACAATTATTTCCTATTTCAGGATCAGTTTTACATTCAACGACAAGGTACCGCTATGGGAAGTAACGTGGCACCTCCATACGCCAATATATTTATGGCACAATTTGAAGAAAACCATATATATACACATTCGTTGTTTTCTTCTCATGTCATAACATGGCATCGTTTTATTGATGACATATTCATGATATGGCGGGGCGACATAGAATCCCTGAACACATTTGTGACTGACCTGAATAGCGTATTACCTTCTCTTACATTTACATTAAGTTGGCATAAAAGTAAAATCAGCTTTTTAGATACGATGGTTTTGCTCTCACCTGAAGGTAAGGTCACTACTGACCTATATAGGAAACCCACGGATCGCAACAGTTTGTTGCACTATCAGAGTAACCACCCTCATCACATTAAGACAGCGTTACCCCTGTCTCAATTTGATAGAATAGACCGAATAGTTACTGAGGAGTCTACCCGTAAAATGCGTCATGAGGAAATGTTTCAGAGATTTAAAGAAAGGGGATACCCGTCACAGGTTTTATCCAAAGATAGGGTACGAAAAGAGAGGCTGAATATACCTAGGGTGGCATATGTACATACATACCATCCTTTTTCCCCCCTTCTCAATAAGAGCATCCTATCTCATTGGCATATTCTGAAAGAATCATACCCAAATATACAAGAATTTAACACTAATCCGATTCTTTGTAACAAACGTCCGCCCAATATTCGTGATGCATTGATTAGGGCAGATATAGGCTCGAAACAAAAGAAGGGAATCCAATCATTTCTTAGAACACCGCGTTTTGGCACCTTTCCCTGCCTCGGATGTGCCCAGTGCACCAACGTAGTGAAAGGTAGCTCTTTCACACACCCGCGTTCTGGTAAGAGATACCAGATAAAGAATTTCTACACTTGCGATAGCACATTCGTAGTGTATTTAATAAAATGTCCATGCGGTCTCGGATATGTTGGGGAGACCACCCAGCATATCCGAGACCGCATTAGTCAACACAAGTCCACCATTCGTTGTGGCAAAACACTTTTGCCTATTCCAGCACATTATGTGTCTATGGGCCATAATGTGTCTCAACTAAAATATCAAATAATAGATCATGTTCCACCTTCCAGAAGAGGTGGTGACAGGGTTAAACGGCTCTTAACCCTTGAAGCCAGGTGGATACATGAACTACAAACCCAATTTCCATTGGGTCTCAATAGGGAATATGATAGCCTTATTTAACCAATTTACAAAGGTTTATTTCCATTTTTTGCATTTCAAGAGTGCTCTTGATTAATTAGGTGTACTGTCTCTTTAAGACACATTAATCCCATTAACACTTAGTTTTCTAATTATCACCTTTGTAACATGTTACTAACATAAACAAATCTCTATTGTCACTTCATTTGTCCTGTTTCTCTCTTATTATAGGTGAGATACTAAGTCCAAGCCTGCTGCAGGCATTAATGTGACCGAGCGTCTAAGACATCACGTTAGACGGGTTACCTGGGTTACTAGTACACAAAGCAGTTCTCTGTTCCCGCACTTGCGCACTACCCGCGGTGACGTCAGCGGAAATGACGTCACACGCCGGCTCTTAATGGCGCGGCTCACTGAGAGCCGCACTTGAATCCCGCGCGGCGAGCCCACGCTATCCTGCACCACTCACCAGGTATACAGTACATAGTACTGATCTCTTTTTCTTGATATATGCCTTATTTGTTATGTGATTACCCGATTAGACTACTGATTGACCCGGCCCCATGGAAATGTCATACATTTGGGCACATGTAAGATAACACTGGGAGGACAGTGTATATCACTGTTAAACAGAGAGAAGCTTTATCCTGTTTACATAGTGGATGTGGACATTCTCTATCTTTAAGGGCACAACCTTATTTCAATGGAATTGAATGTAGCAATTGTTCATTTGCTGCTTTATATTGCTTATTTTTCATTTTGTGCTTATAGGGACCGCAATAAGGTCCACACCTCAAGACAAGGGAGAATTAATCCCGTTCAGTTTACCCTTTTATACTTATTGAAAGGTAATATCATTTGTTTAATTACTTTATTGTAGAGATGCCCACTATTAGTATACATATATTACATGTAAAATAAATTATGGCTTTCAATTTTTCAGGATATACTATAATCTTCCCTACATCAGGGATTATATATCACCTAGTGATACACTTCTTTAACATCAGACAGGTAGTGTGATATATATCATTCATTTATATTGGATAAACAAGATTGATAAAATATTAATCTATACTCTCAATTTACAGCTGACTGACACAAAATGTAGCAGAGCTGTCATTGTTTTCTTTATGAAAAATTTGTCACAAGGTAAACATGCATATTTTCTTTGGATGTAGATCTTTATTATCATGTTTGGCATATACTTCTATGAACAGTTGATTTTGTATAGACTTCTATGAGAAAGTGACATCCATATATGTATATGAGTAAATATACAAAGAATATGAGTTTTTTACACAGATTTGACATGTGATATTGCCAAGCTATGGTGTTATCTTCTCTTGAAGCTGATGATTTAAACTATAATGTTTTATGTGAATGTAAAATCATGTAAAAATGATGTATTATTGATTTATTCTGATTTATTCTGTCTTTGGTTTATGATAGATATTCTTACTCTGTGAACAAGGTCAAAGTGACCGAAACGTCAGAACATATTCATGTTATAAGAATATCACAACTTTTTTCAATAAAGAACTTTGTTTTCAATATTCATCTCCGATTGAGTGCCGAAGTTATCATTTTACATATATATTTTTTTCTTCTGAGCACCAAGGTTGAGTTGCGGACCATACCTTCATAGCTGAATGGAGGCATGTTACCCATACTGTATGCTATCATAGTGACTGCAGCTTGTAGAACGATAATGGTCAGCTTGTTGCCAAAGGGTTTGAGTGGGGGCGAGGCCTGGAGCATGAAGTGAGTGGGACGTGCATTGTAACAGCTCCCGCACAGCATCTAGTTATAATCATCCATAAGACTTACTGAAACTAGTATTTTACCTGCCACAGCAGTCTGCAGTGCTCGGAGAGCCCCAGGTGCCCGGGAAACAACTCCGAAGGCTGCATGAACAAGGAACAAGGAAGACAGCGGGGGACCTGGAGAAGCAGCACCAAGATGGCGCCGCAAGCAGAACTACGCTTCAGGAATTGGAAGCAGATGGAAAGCAAAGGAGGCAGAAGACTGGCCGGACTGAGGAGGTATGCCAGAGAAGATTCCGGAGAGGAGATCCCAGCAGGAGGAGACAGAGATGTGCTAAGCCAGGTACAGGGGACTGTGGGTGCAGGAGAGCTGGAGGAGGGGGAGGGAGAGCAATGGTGGGAGCGGCCATCAGGAGTCTGCAGCATTGTGCAGAAAGGAAGCAGAGAATGAGGAGTGTGCAGCACTGAGCAGAAAGGAAGCAGAGAATGAGGAGTATCCAGCACTGAGCAGACGTTAGGCAGAGAATGAGGAGTGTCCAGCACTGTGCAGAAAGTAAACAGAGAATGAGGAGTGTCCAGCACTGTGCAGAAAGAAGGCAGAGAATGAGGAGTGTCCAGCACTGTGCAGAAAGAAGGCAGAGAATGAGGAGTGTCCAGCACTGAGCAGAAGTTAGGCAGAGAATGAGGAGTGTCCAGCACTGGGCAGAAAAGAGGCAGAGAATGAGGAGTGTGCAGCACTGAGCAGACGTTAGGCAGAGAATGAGGAGTGTCCAGCACTGGGCAGAAGTTAGGCAGAGAATGAGGAGTGTCCAGCACTGAGCAGAAGTTAGGCAGAGAATGAGGAGTGTCCAGCACTGAGCAGAAGTTAGGCTGAGAATGAGGAGTGTCCAGCACTGGGCAGAAAAGAGGCAGAGAATGAGGAGTGTCCAGCACTGAGCAGAAAGGAGGCAGAGAATGAGGAGTGTCCAGCACTGAGCAGAAAGGAGGCAGAGAATGAGGAGTGTGCAGCACTGAGCAGAAAGGAGGCAGAGAATGAGGAGTGTCCAGCACTGAGCAGAAAGGAGGCAGAGAATGAGGAGTGTCCAGCACTGAGCAGAAAGGAGGCAGAGAATGAGGAGTGTCCAGCACTGGGCAGAAAGGAGGCAGAGAATGAGGAGTGTGTAGCACTGTGCAGAAAGGAGTCAGAGAATGAGGAGTGTGCAGCACTGAGCAGAAGGGAGGCAGAGAATGAGGAGTGTGCAGCACTGAGCAGAAAGGAGGCAGAGAATGAGGAGTGTGCAGCACTGAGCAGAAGTGAGGCAGAGAATGAGGAGTGTGCAGCACTGAGCAGAAGGGAAGCAGAGAATGAGGAGTGTCCAGCACTGAGCAGAAAGGAAGCAGAGAATGATGAGTGTCCAGCACTGAGCAGAAGGGAGGCAGAGAATGAGGAGTGTGCAGCACTGAGCAGAAGGGAGGCAGAGAATGAGGAGTGTGCAGCACTGAGCAGAAAGGAGGCAGAGAATGAGGAGTGTCCAGCACTGAGCAGAAGGGAGGCAGAGAATGAGGAGTGTGTAGCACTGTGCAGAAAGGAGTCAGAGAATGAGGAGTGTCCAGCACTGAGCAGAAGGGAGGCAGAGAATGAGGAGTGTGCAGCACTGAGCAGAAAGGAGGCAGAGAATGAGGAGTGTCCAGCACTGAGCAGAAGGGAGGCAGAGAATGAGGAGTGTGCAGCACTGAGCAGAAGGGAGGCAGAGAATGAGGAGTGTGCAGCACTGAGCAGAAGGGAGGCAGAGAATGAGGAGTGTGCAGCACTGAGCAGAAGGGAGGCAGAGAATGAGAAGTGTCCAGCACTGAGCAGAAAGGAGGCAGAGAGTGGTTTATAGAGACAGTTGTACAAATTACAGATCTCAGAAGAACCTACACTGAAAAAATAGACCTGGCAAACTTAACTCCCCTATATGCCATAGAACGTGTGCACAGGGTTCCCACCAGCCCCTTCCCTTTTGGACTCCTGCCAAGACCGGTGCTGGCCAACATTTTGCACTACTGGGACAGAGACAACATCCTCAAACACGCCAGGGAGCATCCAGATGTCACTATAAATGGCTCAAAAATTTCTATCTTCCCGGACTACTCCATGGAGGTAAAGAAACAATGAGACAAAGTTATTGACATCAAGAAAAGATTGAGAGGACTAGGAGTAGTATACTCGATAATGGACCCGGCTAGGCTGAGGGTAGTGGCTGTAGGATCTGTGCTCGAATGGTTGGATAATAATGAGGCAGTTCCAACAAGAAAAGCAAAGAAATACAGCAGGATGAACACATAAAGCTGTCAGGGGAGTTATTATGTGTTTTTTTCTATGTTCTGTTGGACAAATACATTTATTGTAGGTTGAAAGTTAATATACAAATTTAGAACCAAAATATGGATATGGATTATCAAAGACTGATCTCAGCAGGATGGTCACAAGTCCTAATAAATCCTTGAGGAACAAGGATTAAGTGTGGGACTAATACTGAGTCCAAAGGGCATGCCCACCCGTCTAACAACGGAAGGGATGCAGTGTGATATTGGGGTGTGATTAAAGTTGGGGGGTAATGTTCAAATTAGCGGGGGGGATTGGAGGTTCTTTTGTTATTTACAGTCACACAAAATACTCAAGGTCACATAGATATGGAAAAGAAAGGGAAAAGGGGGGGGTCATATGAAAGAGCAAGTCAAATTGATGGGTAATGTTAGAATACTAAGTTGTAATTTCAGGGGCATCTAGTGTGAAGAGGGAGGTGTGGTGCCCCACTGGTCAGGCATCACAAATGGGGTACTGCACCCAAAAATGAGCGTGTAGTGATCCCTGTCGCAAGTAGAATGCAGAACACTGTGGAAGGATTTGAACCCAGCACAGACACACCCATCGAGAAAACCGGGGGGAGGTCCCAAGAAGAAAGTTGAAGAGTGAGGTGTGAGAGAAGCAGGGAGAACGCACGGGGGGTATTCAGGAGTGTCTTCCCCGAGGAAAGACGGAGAATGGGAGCTTACCCGAGAGAGAAAGGGGGCTCCAAGAGAGGGCTAGAAAGAAGTAGCCCAGACAGAAAGGTCCTGATTTGTTCACCCGGAGTGCGCGGGACTGACAATGTGGCCTGGAGTGTTCATCCTTCGACCGTACTCGTTCCGGCTCTGAAGACGTTCTCAGGGCGTTTATCCCCTGGGGTGCACCACTGCTAGCTAAGCAGGAACAGAGAGGAGAGAAGAGGAACAGGACAAAGGCTAGAGTCGAGAAGGTACCATCAGAGACTTCCACAGATTCTGCATTCTGCTGTGACTACCTGGCCGTCCGTCCTGCAGAGCACTGTGAGCTGTACCACCATCTGGATCAGTTTGTCAAGTAAAGTACCCGAAAGAGTGAATTGCCTCCGTGTCTCTGTTCTGCTACTATTGACTTTTCTCAACAGTTTGCACCGTTCTGGCAATGAGCATCTCTGCCCCGGAGGCCTATCTCTACCTATAGTGAGCTGATCCACCCTAGCCGCAATACCACCACCCTCTGGAGGACTGTGGCGGCAGTAAATATATGTAGTCTTTGGACAATGTATTTAATTAGATTATGAATCATCCTGTGACTGTGTACTATGATGAAACGTTGTCATGTAAACCTATCTGCTATGTAATGGAATGTGTGCTGTGTGCTATGTCATTTATGCACTCATTTTCCTACACAAAGTGTTTAAAATCTGTCTCTATAATAAACTTTTTAATGCAACTTTCTTAAAAGCAATTTTGGCTCCACATTTTTTGTATAGTTTGTTAAGTGTTTCAGCTGCTCAGCTGATTGGGGATCCCCTGATAGCTGTACTATTTGAAACCATATGGACTATTTATATTTCAGGTGGGATTTGTGCAGGGGAGAGAGGCAAGAGATGGTATAGGTAAAACTCTTATATGGGTGGCACACGCAAAGTCAAGGAGTAAACCACTGGCATTGTTATCTATCAATTTTGAGAAAGCCTTCGACCATGTACACTGGGGATTCATGATTTCGGCACTTAGACAGATAGGCCTGGGGCACCGCTTCCTACATAGGATCGCGGCCCCTCTGCAAGGATTAGAATCAACGGTGCAGTGTCAGATTCTATTGCCATAGGTAATGGCACGAGACAAGGCTGCCCTCTGTCGCCCCTTTTATGGCAATTAGAAAGAACCCCAGTGTGCACGGTCTGGAGGTGGGCGGCACCCAGTACAAGGCTTCTCTGTACGCCGATGACCTCCTCCTGTACATATCCAACCACATATTACTCTCCCATCATTGATGTCTGTGTTTGCAAAGTACGGAGAGGTCAGTAACTTTAAAATTAATTACAATAAAACTGAAGCTCTCAATATATCCATGGAAAAAGATGATATGGAAAGAACCATAAGGAATTTTCCCTTTCGCTGGCAATATGGAGCTATCCAATACCTGGGTGTCCAGGTCCCAACTGACATGACGGATCTCTATAAACTGAATTATGTACCTCTCCTAGAAAGAACATATGCGTGATTACGGACGGAGCTGACGACCTGATGAAGGAGGAGCTTACCGCCGAAACGCGTTGTGAAGACCCTCTTGTTGTAGAGTAAAGGAAAGTACTATAATCTCTCTGTCTGCCTCCTGTCTTGAGCGCCCCTAAAACCGCCATTCACTTCTTATATGGACGGAGGGATGTCTCATGGTTTGGCAGCATGAACACTTTTAAGATGGACATACTCCCATGGTTTTTATATTAGTTCCAAGGGGTACCGATTATCCCGCCGAAAACATTCTTCCAGACCATCAGATCGGCTCTGATCCGCTTTATCTGGAGGAACTCAAAACCCCGCTTGAAGTATACACTGATGACCACACCAAAATCCAGAGGCGGCGCAGGCCTCCCTGATTTACAAACTTATCACCAGGCCTCCCCATTGATACGCATGTTTGATTGGCAATTTCGCCACCGCTCTAAACAGTGGGTTCAATTAGAACAGACGGACTTTAACGTCCTCTTGCGACACCTCCTGTGGATGAGACACACGGGGACCATTGCTGGAGGGGTTTAAAGTTCCGCTGGCTTCTTGGCAGGAGAAGAGTTGCGTTCATGTGACCGCCTGAAATTCAAAAAGAAATTAATAAGCTCATTAAATCCAATGGCACAAATCTTCAGGAACCCAGACTTTTCCCCCGGGCAGACATCGGGACAGATTCATGGGCTGGCATGTCAGTTCTGATATATGACATGTTGCTGCAGGGGGAAGTTTCCCATCTTTAGAAACACTACAGGAGAAGTCCCCGAATAGGGTGATTCCTTGGCTAGAATACGAACAACTGAGGTCGTTGGCCAGGGGGGACTTGACTGGTCGTACCTCTCGTACCTCCACAACTCGACTAGAACGCCTACTCCTGCAGGGGACTCCCTTCTCATCTAATCTCCCTTCTATACAAGGAGTTCAACACAGGTAATCGGGACAGGACCCGGAGTTACATTCGCGCATGGGAAGCAGAGATGGACTATGAGTTCTCTACGGAAGACCTAGATAGGGCCTTCCTCTACACACACAAGCTCTCTCCAGCTGGGAGTGCACAGGAAAAAAATGTCAAGATACTTGACTAGATGGTACCTGTCCCCTGTCAGATTGAAGGCCATTTTTCCATGATAGATGTTGGCGCAGTGGAACCAAGAAAGGTACATTGTATCACATGGTGGCAATGCCCTTCTATACGAACCTTCTGGGGAAAGGTGTTTGTGGCTTTTCATAAAATCTCTGGGGACTTTATTCCCCCCTCCCCACAAATAGCCATTTTCTCGATCCTCCCGGGACCCATATCTGCTCAGAAACGAAGCATTCTCCAATTCTGTATCAGTGCAGCCAACCATGGCGAAATGGGTGACAGAATTTGCAGATATATTCCGCATGGAAGAACTGATGGCTGAAAGTGAAGGCGACAATACCCACTTGATCTGCACCAGGGGCGGACCATGAACCCTGGGGGCCCTGGTGCAGGAGCGAGGGGGGGGGGTGCTACTGGCCGTCGGCGCGGCCCGGGGGGGTAGTGCTGCTGGCTGTCGGCGCGGCCCGGGGGGTGGGCGGGGGGTGCTTCTGGCTGTCGGCGCGGCCCGGGGGGGGGGTGCTGCTGGCTGTCGGCGCGGCCCGGGGGGTGGGCGGGGGGTGCTGCTGGCCGTCGGCGCAGCCCGATGGAGGGGGTGTAGACGCCACTGGGGGCCGCAGGCGCATTGCTCTCTCACCTGGTGAGCCGCGCCGGCTGTTTGCAGCTGTCCTACGAGCCGGAGGGGCAGAAGAGAGGAGGGGCGGGATCAGGCAGGGGAAGCAGGAAGCTCTTTGCTTCCCTTGCCTGACCCTCCTCTCCTCTGGCGGCGGCTTGCGGGGGTCGGCTGGGGGCCCCCTTCCAGGCTTGAAGGGGGCCCCTAGCCGGTCGGGGCCCTGGTGCAACTGCACCAGCTGCACCATGGTAGTTCCGCCCCTGATCTGCACGTGGCAACCCTGGATAATGTTCAAGGAAACCACTGAATTATCAAAGTTGCTGGAGGCCCCATAGAAACCGGCGTCGGGCCCTGGCGTCCGCTTTCCCTTCTGCCCTTAACCTCCTTCCAGCCCTGCACTTATGGAGGAGTGACCCGCCACCATCACTTCCTCCCATCTTCTCCTCCTTATCTGTTTTTCTCCTAATTTTCTCTCACTTTCCCTACTCTGCTTTTTGATTTTTTTGTTCAATACAGTACACTTATGTTAAGTTCTTTATTTAAAGCTAATTGATCTCAGTAACTTGCCTTCATATATGGTTACTATATACGTCCTCAATTGGGGATGAGCGGTACCCTCCCTTTGTCCTTCATAAGTTACCTACTAGTATATTTGGAGTGCACATGCTATGTAGACTCAGTGGCCTACTAAAGATAGACTGATTATCACACTGTGTATAAGGACTCGTTACCAGAAACTTGCCCACACAGGGACATATGGACGCTCAAAACCACTGAGGGCGAAACAGCTTACCTATATTACCGACGGAACAAAAGGTCACTCTGTTTACTTGTTTAATTGTTATTTTCAACTTTTATGTGTTGTTTCAATTCCTCTTTAATAAAAACAGATTCAACATAACAGCAGAAGTATCAAGAAAGGTAAAAGGACCATAGAGACCTACGGTCTCAAGATGTCATGTACCTTTGATGCAGAGAAGATATTTTATAGACAGATTGTGTGAATTTTCTCATGCTTGTAAAGATGTGATTTCCGAGTAAAACATTTCCCACATTCTGAACATGAATATGGCTTCTCTCCTGTGTGAATTCTCTCATGTTTAACAAGAGCTGAATTCTGAGTAAAACATTTCCCACATTCTGTACACGAATATGACTTTTTCCCTGTATGAATTCTCTCATGGTAAAGAAGAGCTGATTTGTGAGTAAAACATTTCCCACATTCTAAACATGAATATGACTTTTCCCCTGTATGAATTCTCTCATGATAAACAAGAGCTGATTTGTGAGTAAAACATTTCCCACATTCTAAACATGAATATGGCTTCTCTCCTGTGTGAATTCTCTCATGTGGAACAAGAGCTGATTTGTGAGTAAAACATTTCCCACATTCTAAACATGAATATGGCTTCTCTCCAATGTGAATTCTCTCATGGTTAACAAGAGCTGATTTCTGAGTAAAACATTTCCCACATTCTGAACATGAATATGGCTTCTCTCCTGTGTGAATTCTCTCATGTTTAACAAGAGCTGAATTCTGAGTAAAACATTTCCCACATTCTGTACACGAATATGACTTTTTCCCTGTATGAATTCTCTCATGGTAAAGAAGAGCTGATTTGTGAGTAAAACATTTCCCACATTCTAAACATGAATATGACTTTTCCCCTGTATGAATTCTCTCATGATAAACAAGAGCTGATTTGTGAGTAAAACATTTCCCACATTCTAAACATGAATATGGCTTCTCTCCTGTGTGAATTCTCTCATGTGGAACAAGAGCTGATTTGTGAGTAAAACATTTCCCACATTCTAAACATGAATATGGCTTCTCTCCAATGTGAATTCTCTCATGGTTAACAAGAGCTGATTTCTGAGTAAAACATTTCCCACATTCTGAACATGAATATGGCTTCTCCCCTGTGTGAATTGTCTCATGTATAACAATAGCTGATTTCTGAGTAAAACATTTCCCACATTCTGAACATGAATATGGCTTCTCCCCTGTGTGAATTCTCTCATGTGTAACGAGAGATGATTTATGTGTAAAACATTTCCCACATTCTGAACATGAATATGGCTTCTCCCTGTGTGAATTGTCTCATGTATAACAAGAGCTGATTTCCGAGTAAAACATTTCCCACATTCTGAACATGAATATGGCTTCTCCCCTGTGTGAATTGTCTCATGTATAACAAGAGCTGATTTACGTGTAAAACATTTCCCACATTCTGCACATGAATATGGCTTCTCTCCAGTATGAATTATCTCATGATTAAGTAGATTTGATTTATGAGCAAAACATTTACCACATTCAGAACATGAATATGGCTTCTCTCCTGTGTGAATTCTCTCATGTGTAACAAGAGATGATTTATGTGTAAAACATTTCCCACATTCTGAACAGGAATATGGCTTATCCCCTGTGTGAATTCTCTCATGTGCAACAAGATGTAATTTACGAGTAAAACATTTCCCACATTCTGAACATGAATATGGCTTCTCCCCTGTGTGAATTCTCTCATGTGTAACAAGAATTAATTTCTTAGTAAAACATTTCCCACATTCTGAACATGAATAAGGCTTCTCTCCTGTGTGAATTCTCTCATGTGCAACAAGATGTAATTTACGAGTAAAACATTTCCCACATTCTGAACATGAATATGGCTTCTCCCTTGTAGGAGCTCTTTTATCTTCATTGTTTCTTCTTTGAGTATTATTTAGTTTCACAGTCTGTGATGAATTTGGAGATAATACTTCATTATAATCATCAGATCGAGTTCTGTTGAGAATGGCTGGGGGTATATCTGAGATGTCAGCACACTGTGTACATGTATCTTGTGTGGTACAACAATCATCTACTTTATATTCTAAAGATATCAGATGTCCCTCGGAGCTCCTGGTACAGTCCTCTGCAAATAATAAAAGTGATATTTTTCATCATCAAAATTATGTATTTCAAAATAGAACTAATAAAATCATCCCATACAAATTGAATTATTAATGTAACGTAAGGGACTAAAGTGTAATTTACTTTGGGTAAAGTTAAAATATACATATAATTTTACTAATGTTCATTCTGAATTATTGCCCAGTCTAAAAGCCCAGTCACACATAACGATATCGTTAGAGAGATCGTTGTAATTGTGACGTTACAACGATCTCTCCAGCGATGTTGTTCTGCTGCTGTGAGGTCGCTGATCGCTGAAAAGTGCTGTCATTTTTTGAGCGCTGGTTTCCCGCTGGTCAGCACGCATCGCTGCATGTGACCGTGAGAAACCAGCGATCAGTGACCTCAGTGGCTGGTAACCATGGTAAACACTGGGTATCTAGGCAGCGCGCGCTGCCCAGATACCCGGTGTTTACCATGATTACCAGCGTCCTCCCTGCTTAGCACTGTTTGTAAGCAGGGTGGACGCTGGTAACTATGATAAACAGCGGGTACCCAGGCAGCGCGCGCTGCCTGGATACCCGCTGTTTATCATAGTTAGCAGCGTTCTCCCTAAACAGGATGCTGACATCGCCTTCAGCGGTGTGGGAGGTGGCTCCCATGGCCCTGATCGCTGGGGAGATCTGCCTGTTTGACAGCTCCCCAGCGATCAGGTAACGACGCTCCAGTGATCCCAGCCGGTCGTTATCGCTGTCGGGATCGCTGGAGCGGTCGTTATGTGTGACTGGGCCTTTAGTGTCAAAGCACAAACAAAAGAGAAATGATCATCGATCTCATGTTTTAGAAGCATAAAAAATATCATTGTTGGCAGCACAATCCTCGCTGTAAATAAAGAATATGCTGCCGACAATAAAAAATACATGAGAAGAGGGAACAATCCATCACTGATAATGAAAGAACAATCATCTTCCTCCATCATCACTCTTTAGAGGCCATTATCTGCCTGTGTAAAAAGACCTGAGGCTGCACTTATGTGTTACAACAGAGCGGTATTCCTATACTGCAACTTCAATAAAACTTAACCGCTGACTGCAAAATCAGCAGAATAATGTTCGATAACAAGAGATGACATCATGGCCACAACGTATGACAGCAGCCTCAAAAGTGTGATCAGTGGGAATGAAATAGCTACATTTCTTTCAAGTGTCTTTCTTGAATATTCATTAGTGGTTATGATTTGTCTCCATAAACATTCTTGTCTGTACAATATTGTACAATAGTTGGTGTTGACCAGATGGAGGCTCGTTACTCAAGTGGAGATAAAATTCTCCTTTTGGGATTAAACCATGAGAAGTCCATACTTACCATATTTTTGGAGTAAAAGATGCACTTTTCCCCCCCAAATTTTGGGGGAAAGTGTGGAGTGTGTCTTATCTTCTGAATCTACTGATCACTGTGTGCTGTAGGAGGGGGGGCGGTTTTAGAACGGTGACCGGAGGCTGGAGCAGGCTGCAGAGCAGCGGGTGGTCACGTGGACCCGCTCATTAGGCTCATGTATTATGCACTGCATCCCCCCCTGTCCACTCACCTCTACATATCGCTCCCTGCACCGCAGCCTCCTCCTGTATGTGCTGACATCTGATTACGTGAGCGGCACAGCACAGAGACATCTTTGCTGTTTGCTCTGCTCACGTGATCAGATGCCTGGGACAAGCAGGCAGAAGGATTGCGCGGGGTGCAAGGAGCAATATGGAGAGGTGAGTATGATCGTTTATTTTTTGTGCGCCAGTATGGGGGCCATATCCCAGCATTGTGGCCATATCCAGGATGGGATGCCATGTGCCAGCATGGGGGCATATTCAGGATGGGGGCCATATACCAGCATGTGGGCCATATCCAGGATAGGGGGGCTATGTACCAGCATGGGGGCCATAATTCAGGATTGGGGGTAATGTACCAGCATAGGGGCCATGTGCCCGTGTAGCGCTCCTCTGGTCAGGATGCCACAAAGGGATACTGCACCCAGACCAGAGTGTATAGTATCCCTGTGATCAGGGGACTGGAATGTCAATCAGGGACCCTGATTACACGCATCCACACACCTATAATAGGGGATCAATTGGTTAACCCGTTACTAGGGAACCAGTGCCGGTGGGAGGAGCTTAGGTGGGTAGTGGAGAGCGGGAAGGTTAGTGAGAGGAGAAGAACAGAAGCTGTTGAAGTGGAACCTATGAGCAGCGCAGCGGAGGGCACCTAAAAGACAGGTGGCCCAGACTGAAGGGGGATTCTAGGGTGTTGAGGTGCACCCGAATCTGGCCCAGAAATACCCCTGGCCCGGAGGGACCCAGTCCAGAAACAGAGGACCAGCTCCAAGAGTGGTGCAGGTGTCTATGCCTGAGCCGCCAAACCGGAGGGCCGCGAGCTGCCTGAGGGAGTTGTGACTATTCCTGCATTTATCCCCAAAGGCCCCGTATAGGGCCCGAAACTTTGAGACAGGAGCCTCCTTAGGGATCCATTGGGACCGGCGAAGGGCTCTGTGCAGGGGAGCGTTAAGGAAGGAACAGGAGGGAGAGCACAGTACAAGGACAGAGGGAGAAACCAGCAGGAACATCACTGAGGCTTCCAAGGAGACATCCTAACCCCTGGTGACTACCCAGGCCAGCGGTACCCGTGAACTGCGTAAAACCTAAAAGCTGCCTGAAGTCACCAGTAAAACCCGTGCAGAGCCTAACCTGTGTGTTGTGTCTCATTTACATCGTGCCAGAGGAGCTGCATTCCATTTTATCACTGTTACCAACAACCTCAGGACAGTATCAGAGGCTATGCCTGGCGTCTGCAGGAAGCGCTGCGGGCTCTGAAACAAGTCAGTCCAGTTAGTGTACAGGACGAGGATACAATGCTCATTGAACAATTTACCTGGGGGCTAATGTCCCGAGAGGAGAGCAAAACTGTGCGCTGGTGGATCTTAGGCCACCCGGATACAGACTTTAACACCCTAAAAGAGATGGCTATTGTAGTGAAATATGTATCTCAGGGACTGGACACTAGACCAGTAAGGGGTTAAATCCCATGTCCATCCACAAGAAGTCACAACCTGCTTTATATAAGCACACACTAACTTCACAGTCACACTGACTCTAGTCTCCCCAGGGGGCATCCTGCCAGCAGGGCAATAAATTTACACATATTGGGAGCGTCAAAGATGAAGACAATTGATAAGAGAGGGAAGCCATCTCAAATAGTTAGCTTCAAACAGTCTCACAGATGGAAAGCAAAATCAGGAGACCTAGTCAGAAGGCAAAGAACATTTTAAAACATAATATATGCATGGCTAAATTAGTGAGTGCCCAATTATAGACCCAGAAGTAGAATGTTAAACTAGAAGGCCGGTCTAGAATCTGACCCCCCCCAGTCTGAGTCTATATCTGGGCTCTCACAGCTAAAGCTCCATGTCACAGAGATGGGTCAGCCGAAGCTGCTGTGATCATCCTTCCAAACCTCTGCTCTCCCCATTGGGCAACAGAAGCAAAGTTTAGGTTTCTGTAAGTTTCTCCTTTTTATTTCATTGTTTGCATATGTGTATGTCATTTTATTATTTGCATTTTTATATCTTTTTATGTAAGCACTGTACCTTTTATATGAAAGCTTTAAACTTTAATAAGTCTGAACCTTGTATACTCTAAGAAGTCACAGCCCTAGGAAGGTGTGATGTTGTTGATTGTCTGATAAGTCTTTAGTTTAGGGGAACTCATCGGCCCCCCAAAATCCAGTGGGTGGAGGGAGCGTGTGTGAAGCGGGGTGCGCGGTCTGAGTCGGGGTGTGATTGATGCTCCCTTTCAGCATAGGACAGAGGTTGAGTGCTGGATTGAGTGAGAGGAGATCGATTAACCCTTGCAGACGCAACCCCAAGTCACGTGCTGAGAAGTGGGTACGTGACAGCTATCAAGGGTTTACAGCCTTTCGAAACCTCATATTCTGCCATACAGCCGTAGCAGGGTGACGCCGCTCCTGTACCAACAGCACCACCCGCTTCTTCACCAATATGCACACTACGACCTCCAACCGGTTTGACAAACTATGCTCTGAAGTATGCCAGCTGAGTAGGGACCTGGCCACAGTTATGGAAGACCTGCAGCTGCGGACACAGCCAGATACAGCTCGCCGCCAGTCCGGAGGATGTCCCATGGATGAAAAGCAAGAAGACCATGTTGCTCCGTGGGAGGACCACCAATCGTCGCAGCTCCACAGGGGAACCCATTTGTCGTCACTGCAACAAGACTGGCCACATCGCAAGGCACTGTCCTTTAAAACAGCCACCCCTGGGGCCAGGGGCCGAACTCCAGGAATAAACTGACCAGGCCCATCAGACTGGTATGATAGATACATTGGAGAAAGGCCATTCCTGTCTATTGTACTAGAAGGGATCCCTACAAAGGCATTGCTGGAGACTCGGTTGCAGGTGACCACAATACCTGATATCCTTTATAAGAGATTTTGGTCTAGTGCTAAACTTAACTCACCAGATCCAGGCCTCACTATTTATGCTTCTAATGGTTTACCACTTAACTTAGTCGGGGTTAGAGATATACCAATAAAAGTGGGGAGGGTGGAGTTGAAAGACCAAGGACTTACTGTGGTGGAACATAATCCTAATGACAGGGATCCATACATTATTCTTGGTACTAATGTTACTAGCAAATGTTTTGATGAAGTGTTGTTCTTGCTCCAACAGCTTGTGGACACTGTCAAACCCAGGCAGCGGAGAGTTTTTCAGAGAGAGATAAAAGCCCTCTTGCATCAACAACAGGTAAAACTGACCAGTGGTGAAATTGGTAGTGTACGGGTAACAGACCTGATTCACATTGTTGTACCCCCGATGCGTGAGATGATGATCTGGTGCCGAGCAGCTATAGGCCTAAGGGGACAGGACTACCAGGCGGTAGTAGAGCCCATCAGTACAGAATGCAGGCCTACACTCTTGACAGCCAGGGGCGTGGTAGATGTACGCAAGGGAAGGGTACCCATCCGCATCTTAAACTGTGGTGAGAACGAGGTCAAACTACCCAGGTATTTCACCGTTGCTAAGCTGTACACTGTGGACAATAACGCCATACAAGCAGTGGAATCCTTGACCTAACCAGACTCGGTGGAGGACAACAATACAAAGGGACAGCTTGAGGACTAGTGTAAACAGCTCCACGTAGGAACTGACTCTACTCCTGTTCATGAAAAGTATGGTGTCTATCGGGTAGTCCGGGAATATGAACAGGTATTCAGTAAGCATCCACTAGATTTTGGGTGGATCAAAGGGATACAACATCATATACCCTCAGGTACACATCCACCTATTAAAGAGTGACATAGGCCTATTCCACCAGTTCATTATCAGCGTGCCGAAGAGATGTTGCAGGACATGAAGGATGTAGGGGTCATAAGAGACAGTTGTTGTCCCTGGGCAGCTCCACTGGTCTTGGTCAAAAAGAAAGATGGCAGCATGAGAATATGGTTGGCCTGATTTAGTGGACATGTATAACCATATACCAATGAGTTCCACCAATTGCACACCAGCTTATCTAATGAGAGCATGCCCTGGAAAATTACCAGTTGACTTGGACATGGGAATTGTAGTACCAGATACAGAAACATCTAATGTTGATTGGGACACAACTTGCCAAGAACAGTACAAAATAATACAAGCATGTGTAGAAGACAATCTGAACAAAATCAGAGAAAAACAAACAAAAGATTACAACAAGAGTGCACAAGCTGAGCCCTTAGTGCCTGGAGAAATTGTACTTAAAAGAAAAAGAAGGAACCATAAACTTGATGACCAGTGGGAAAAAGAACCCTATATTGTGTTAGAATCTAATTTTGACAACAGTAAAACCTGTCTAATAAGTAAAGATGGAGGAAAAACCACTGCAACTGTATCAAGAGATCATTTAAAAGTATGTCCAGAACAACTAAGGTCACAAGAGGAAGAAATACCTTGTACACCTCAGATTGAACCAAAAGAAAAAGTGATTTGTACAATACTTCGAGACTTTCCAGAAGATTGGCCCCAATGCGAAGGAGCAGTAATTGTACCAGTAATCCACTTCTATCAATCAATGGAAGAGCAAGGAAGGATGGAAGAATCTGCAAGAGTTCCAGAAGTACCTGTTCCAATTCCAGAAGAATCGCCTGTTGTAGCAGAATCAGAGGATCCTGCAATCGGTGAAACTGCCAGCCCTGTAGTGAGACTAAGGCAGCATAGACAGTTACCCAGTTTGCCTGTTAGGGCCGCTTTACACACACCAACTTCTGTGTCCAACTTCTGAACAGATCTCTGGTTGCAGTGAAATCATGGACACATTGTTCCATTTTGTGGCTGTGTACAAATGTAACAATGTGTCCATGATTTCACTGCAACCAGAGATCTGTTCAGAAATTGGCCACAGACGTTGGTGTGTGTAAAGCGGCCCTTACACATAGAGCGACCCAAAATACATATACCTCTACACATCACATAGTGTTCAGCGCATCACCTGAGACACAAGCACTACGTAGGTCTTGTCGTAGTAGGCACACTGACCCCTGATGAAGTCCCCAGACGAAACGGCATAGGGGCAGGATGAGCACTGGGCACATAGGACTAACGATAACATCTAACCTGGTATGTGTGACCGTTCACCATTGTTTGTTTAGGCATGGTTTGATTCTCTGCACCATCAATGCATGTGCAATTGATGTGGGTGGATGGTTGTTATACTGATTCTATCTAGTAGACAATGTGGAGCACAGCTTACCCTTAGGACTTATTAGTCCATTAATGAAATAGCCTTGAATTGTTCTCCCCTTACAACAAATGGAATTTTTTGACCGCATTTCCCCTACATGGTTGGTAGCTTTAACATCTACTGCGGCCTTTCTGTTCTGATTAACAGTACTGTGTGCAAATGATGTATCCTCGATCATAGGGACTCCACATCATAATTTATTTTTCTCCTGATTGTCATATGGGATTGACCTGTGTAGTACAAGAGATGTATGGTTCTCCTGGCTACTTAGTGAAGCTGGGATATCCAGTGTGTGACAGGGTGATCTCTAGTTTTTACAACGGCTTGGGAAATTATGATTAAAATTATTTGATGTGGCTATTTCCGAGACATGTGATTTGAGGTTCACCTGAAGTCCATAGTAAACTGTGAACTACTGTGTAACATCACCCACACCTGTGTAAGTAACTGTATAGCCTATCTCCTAAGTGAGCCATGAGGCACTATGCTATATACCGTACTTGTTTTGTTTCAATTGGCCATTGTATTTTTCTATGTTTTACTATGTGTTTCTCTAATTATCATGAGAAGTTGATGTTGTGATGCTTTTAAAGGCTCTTCAATAAAGATTGTGAATTTTTAGACATTCCTTGTCTCCGGGAAGACTTTTTGATTCTCAGAATGGGTATACTGTATAAAGTATAAGTTGTTGAAAGGGTAACATGTAAATAAGAACCAGAATGTACATTAAATGTAAATAGTAGTGTACAGAAGGGTGGAGGAACGGGACCTAGCCCCATGCACATTACGTTAGGAACAGAAAGTGCCTGGGGTGGAAAGGAAGTACCAGGTCTCCTAAGCAGGGACGCCCATTGGGAAAATGTATTTTGGCTTGTTTGAATGTCTTGGACTTTAAAATACTTTAAACCTGTTTGAACCTGGAGCTTACAGAGACTTTGCTGTAGGGACTCTTAACATTTTCCCTGGAACTTTTCCCCTACTTTACCCTTAAACATGGACCATAATCACATGACTGGTGTGATAACAAACTTTTACAGCCTGTGGTAAATGGACTAGACACCTACTTGTGCAAATCCCTGTCACCTCATCACTGCCCCGTCCACCTGTGGGGAGCTGTACCACCCAAGCTGCCTGTCCATCATCCCCGGAGGTCTGAAGCAGCGCTGGTGCCTTCACCAGAATCCACAGGTGGCGTCACAAGAATTTTATTATTTTTCCATTTGATTTTCCCCTTTTTCCAAGTGACCCCAGGTTACAGCTCCAGGCAGGCCACCAGTGACATCACCATTACAGTAAATGCCCAGATAGCGAGTTCCCAAAGACCCCTGGGCTGGTCATATACAGAGTGGAGGAGTACAGCGCTGCACACTGTTTGGTGTCAGTTACAATTATACCATGAAGAATCATTTCAGAATTGTTTCCACATTTAATGTCGCCCATAAATTGTACAAATCCATTGATAAACAAACTGAAATCATTATTTTGGGGAAAATATCATCTAAAGTGATATGGTTAAACCCCTCATACAATTGGAGATGTGGTTGTGTTCAGAATCAGCCAATCACATTTACAGTGATACTTCGGTTTTTGTTGACATCGGTTATCATCTGTTTCAGTTTTTATAGATACATTCAGTTTTTTCCGATAGTTTTCAGATGGATCAATGAGTCTTCATCGATTCTAATTAACCTCAAAGAAAGTGTTGCTGTTCTAGGAGGATTTTCCTAACATTTTCTGGTTCATAAACAGCTGAAAACACAGCAAAGGATCTCACTGTGGAAAGCTATCAGTCAACAGAAGGTACAAAGACATTTCCCAGGTATTAGATCTACCATGTGTTAGAGATTAGGTATACAAGATAGGCTCAGGCAGCCATGATGTGCCTGTCAGCCATCTTAGGCAGATTTGAACAAACTTATACTGCAGCTAATGAGATACACTGGCTGAAAGTTCTGCCACCAGCAGGGACATAAATAACAAAGTGTTCTCAACAAAAGTATAATGGAGGGTTTAGAATAGGTTAAATGAAATAAGAAAGGATTTGGATGCAGTAGGAGAGAGAACATCTTATATAGAGGATCAGATGACAGAATATACATCTACAATAAATGCACTGGTAGATGAAAACAAGACATTAAAGAAGGAGCTGGGTGCAGTACATATGAAATTAAACGACTTAGAAGATAGATCTAGAAAACAGAATATAAGAATCCGGGGAATCCCTGAGGATGTTAGAGACCATCAATTGGAGCCCTTTGTGATTAAGTTTTTCATTGCTGTTTTGCCGGACCGGTCATCTGAGGATATATTAATAGAGAGAGTGCATAGGACTCCAAAACCAAGTCATTTAGATGCTGCCCTACCGAGAGATATTCTGGTTAGGATGTTGCGTTTCCCAATCAAAGAGGCATTTATTCAACAAATCAGGAAATCCCAAATGTTACCTAAAGAATTTCAAGGTCTTAAAGTATTTCCAGATCTTTCAGCAGCTACTTTAGATGCAAGAAGGGACTATGCACATGTCTGTACTGCTCTGAGAGATGCCAATGTCAGATATAAGTGGGGATTTAACCCAGTCAAATTACATATCATATATGAAGATAAGAATGTAACATGTATCTCGCCTAAAGATGCGGAAGGGAAGTTAACTGCTTGGAAGATAGATTTCGCCCCCGCAAAAATAATACAGGGGAGGAGAATAAGACCAGAATGGAAGAAAGTATAAGAGGGAAGAAATGAGGCCTCGTGAGCAGCTCCATAGACATTTCTGGAGACAAGTATTTGTGCTCTAGACTCCCGATATGGCAGATATGTTCTGCCCGTAGCCCAAGGAACGGGGCACCTTTTATGGCTCAGGAGATCGGCCATAATGTTTGGTATATGTATTAGTTTAGATTATTGTTGTGTGTTTTTTTATTTTTTTTTTTCTCGCATGCAGGTACAAATCATCCTTTGCTATATACTTTTGAATTTCTATAGAAGGTATAAGGAAAACATGGTGTGTTTTTTCTTTTTCCTTTTTAAATTTGCTCTCTCTTTAGTTGGAACAATAAATAAAAATGGGTCATGCTTTGGGGTAAAAAAAAAAAAAAATCCGGTCCCATTTAATTTAAAATGAAGATGAAAATTATGTCCTTAAATGTGAGAGGTATGAATGCTCCAGGTAAAAGAGCAATGGTATGGAAAGAGGTTGAGAGAGCTCAGGCAGACATTATTTGTCTGCAGGAGACACATCTATTGGGAAAAGATAATGGTAGATTCCAACATAAAAAATTTCCATACAGTTTCTTTTCTAATAATAAAGTTAAGAAGGCAGGAGTATGTATCCTGATTAAAAATACAGTAACATTTGAGTTAGTTGAAAAATGTGAAGATTTAGAAGGTAGACTCTTGATTCTGATATGTAGAATAAATGGAGCACTATATACAGTTGCGACAATATATACTCCTAATATGGGACAAAAGAAGTTTATTAAACGGTGTCTTCAAAAAATAAAAGAAGTAGCGCAGGGCAATAAGGTAATATGTGGGGACTTTAATATGCCGATGCATAGAGAGTTAGATACAACTAAAAGAGGTATAGGGAACCGAGGGGAGATGAAAGAGTTAATTTGGGAATATCAGTATCATGATATATGGAGGTATATACATTCGTCAGAAAAAGACTTTACGTTTTTTTCGAATCGTCACCGAACGTATAGTCGAATAGACTATATTTTAGTTGATGATAATATTTTGACAAGCAGCACGAATGCGGATATTGGATTAATAACCTGGTCTGATCATGCGCCAATATATCTGGAAATCTCTCACTCGGACTCTCATCCCCTGATAAGGAGATGGCGCCTGAGTGAAAGGTTGTTATTAAATGAGGAAGTCGCGGGGAAAATAAAATCAGCGTTGAAGGAATATTTTAATATAAATGATAATGAAGAGATAAATGATGAGTGTTTATGGTTAGCACATAAAGTGGTGATAAGGGGTGTCTGTATCCAACAAGCTTCAATACTTAAACGTAAAAAAGAGAAAGATAGAAAAGAATTGATTAATAGATTACAAACCTTAGAGGCTCGTAATAAAGAGGCCTCCACTATACCTATATCAGCTGAAATACAGGAGATTAGATTTAAACTGAGAGAGAGTTGGCTACAGACATATGCGGATAATATGCGAAAATTACAGATGAAATTTTATGCCGAGGGAGATAAAGGCGGAGCCTTGTTAGCTCGGAGGGTGCGGAAAAAAGAAATTAAATCTAGAATTGAATATATTATTAAAAAAGATGGAACAGTAAGTAGAAGACCATCAGAAATTGCAGAGGAGATGGCTAAATATTATTTAAAATTATATAACTTAAAAGATGATCTGGGCACCCCTCAACCATCAGAGATGGAAATAAAGAAATACTTAGATGAATGTAATCTACCAAAAATTACAGAAACTCAGCTGTTACATTTAAACGCACCGATAACGAGAGAGGAAATTGGGAAGATTATAAAACAAACAAGAAAAGGAAGCGCTCCGGGGCCAGACGGGTTCTCCAACAGTTATTATCAAGAATACTCGGAGGAATTAGTCCCCTTCCTAGTAAGATGCTGTGAATTTTGGAGGGAAAGAGGCTTTATTGCAGGTAGTAATCTTGAAGCCACTATAGTCACTATGCCAAAAACAGGTAAACCACCAAACAGACCCCAGAACCTGAGGCCGATTGCATTGTTGAATGGAGATCTGAAGATTTTTACGAAATTACTTGCATCTAGAATAAATCAAATAATCTCTATCTTGATAAAACCGGATCAGGTAGGCTTTGTACGTGATAGGGAAGCCAAAGATGGTATAAGACGTATGGTAAATTTGGTACAAATAGCGGAAGCATCTGGTTCCCCCAGTGCATTCCTGTCATTGGACGCAGAGAAGGCCTTTGACAGGGTGCACTGGGGGTATCTTTTTGCAGTATTGAAAAAGTTTGGTTTTGAAGGATCAATTTTGTCGGCAATCTCTGCGGTATACTCGGCCCCTTCAGCAAAAGTATGGATTGCAGGAACAATGTCGGAGGTCTTTAATATAACAAATGGGACCCGACAGGGTTGTCCCCTATCTCCAATAATTTTTGCTTTATGTTTGGAACCACTTGCTGAGAGGATCAGGAACTCATCATCAATCTCGGGAATCATGGTAGGGAAAGAAGCACATATAATTAATATGTATGCGGATGATATAATTATTTCCTGTGAGAAGGTAGAGCAATCGATTAAGGCGATATTAGATGAATTGGAAGCGTACAGCAAAGTCTCTTACTATAAAATAAACGCTAATAAATCGGTAATATTACCCATAGCTATACCCTTAAATAGTATACAATATATAAAAGAATGGTGTACATTTCAATGGGCAGAGAATGGGCTTCAATATTTAGGAATCAGGTTGACAACATCAAAGAAACTAATAACAGTGAATTTTACTATCTTGTATAGACAAATTAAAAAGGTGATTGAGGAAATACGTCAAACTACACTATCCTGGATAGCAAGAATTAATATCATAAAAATGATAGTGTTGCCTAAGATTCTGTATTATTTTAGAGCACTTCCCCTCGAAATCCCTAAAAAATATATCACTGAATTACAAAGATTGATTAGCAAATTTATTTGGGCGGGTAAAAAACCCCGGATAGCGAGAAATATACTAGCCCTACCTATGGATAAAGGGGGAATGGGGATACCAGATTTAAGTTTATATCATAAAGCGTCCATAATAGGGGGACTCCGTGACTGGTGGCAAATGCGGAGAGACCATAAATGGTTGGAGATTGAGAAGGTCTATGCTAGAAGGGGCTCGACTCGATTGACAATGGAAGCGGAAATATTACAGCGAACTAAAACTGTACCGCCACTACTGACAATGCAAGCGGCCTTACGGGTTTGGAGAACATTAACACCCAATCATAATAGGTTGATGAGAGCATCATTATCTATCTTATCTATAGAACCACATATTCCATATTTAAACCTACATAATTGGAACGAAGCAGGAATACATACAATAGGAGAGATAGAGGGAGCAATGGGAGTATTACCGTTTGACCAAGTGGCTGGTAAATTTGAGGGAGTACGTAGATATTTTTACCAATATCTGCAAATCAAACATTATTTAAGTAAAAATTCATATGGAGGGAATGGAGTGCATGGGAAGGAAGAAGATATTTTGAGATATATTATGACAGGAGGGAATAATATGAAATGTTTATCTAAATGTTATAAAATTTTAAGTAGTCCGGTGAATGGGAATAAATTGGCCTACATGAAAAAATGGGAGCAGGAGTTAGGAGAGGAGTTAACATTGGAAGAATGGGGAAATAGTGTAAGGGAAATTAAAAAATACACTGCGTGTATAAATCATGTAGAGCAAATAAAAAAAACACAAATGAGGTGGTATTTATATCCGGATAGAATAGCAAAAATGAATATTAAGTACTCTAAGTTATGTTGGAAAGGGTGCGGCCAGGTGGGATCCTTGATACACACTTGGTTTGCTTGCCCGGTTTTAAGAGTTTTTTGGACAGGGATGATAGAATTGATCAAAGAAATTACTGGAGAATCAATTGAAACAGAAATATCTCAGATAATCCTACACATGGGTATAAATAGGTTACCAAAACGAGTGAGAGGTATTGTTTCGCATGTGTTAATTGCCGCTCGTACGACGGTAGCAAATAAATGGAAAGAGGTTAATCCTCCACTTATAAAAAATGTAATAGAGAGGTTAAATATACAGTGTCAAAATGAAATGATGTTATATCAATCTAAAAGCAGAGGAGAGGAAATCCGAAAAACGTGGAGACCTTGGTTGATGTGTAAATATTACAAAGGTTAAGTTATAAAAGAGTGTATTTGCTTTTATAATGCTGTGAATAGGGATGTTATGGCTCTTTTTTTTTTTTTTCTGTTTGTTACAGTATGTACAGGAAACGCCAAATAATGGTGATCTTGTAGTGTCTTGTATTGTATTGTGTTGGAAATTGTTTTTGTTTTTATGTTGTGTATTGTTTAAAGAAGAAAATTAATAAAAATTTATTAAAAAAAAAAAAAAAAAAAAAAAAAAAGAATAGGTTAAATGGTATTAAATAAGGGTTTTGTGTTAGCTGACAGGTGGCGTGATATATAGCAATGAATAGGGTGTATTGAAGTGGTTTTCGTGTATTGAAGTGATAAAGAAACCAAGTTGTCAATAGAATAGTCAATGTCTGAAGAGTTATGTAAGTAGTGGCGCCTCTAAGAGATCATGGAAGTCAACTATGACAACACCATTGAATTTATCGGAAGCAACATAGAGACGTGTAAGATTGAAACTAATATTACCGCAATGCTCGTAAATAATGTCATGTTGTATCATTATGTTCTTTGTATACGCCTTAATGCAGTATTGTCTTCTCTTTGTTTAAACTGTATAAAAACCCCCAGCCCTCTTTTGGAGGGACTTCTTTTTCTTTACTTCTACTTTGAAAGAAGGACTGCTGTATGAGACACCTGCGCGTGTCTCCCTGCCTGTCTTCTGATACTTACTGCTCTGTTTGCGCTTCTCTGAATAAACTTCAATCTCTACCTCAAGAAGAATTGTCTACTGAGTCTTCTAAGTTCTAAAGGACTTTGAGTTCGTAAGTCACACTCTCTAACAAGTGGCGAGCCAGCCAGGAGGAGAAGCCAGGAGGCTGCCTCCACAAAGAACCTAAGAAGAAAGAAGAAACTGTAGATGAAAGGTAGAATTGGAAAGGAAAAAAAAGCGTGGCGCCACGTGGAAGTCACTCGAAGGAAGCCAGCCGTAGAGAACCTCTCGTGAGTGCATCCCCCGTCTGCCGGAACTTTTCATAAGAAAATTACAAAAAGACTAAGGACTATAAAAATATATGAGAAACTAAGAAGAAACCTCTATTTGAGCTATCTACAAGGACTGGAGAAGAAAAACAGTGTTTTGCCGCGGTAGCAAAAGAGGCTTTAAAAGACGGAAGGGGATACGTTTGGCAGAACGTAACGAGAGAGGCTGGAGCGCAAACCACATCTCATTTGGTCGACTCAACCCGGGACGTGTCTTCCATACAAAGAGGTGTGAGTATTTAACTTTTGCTTCAATTGCACTGGTTGATACTAGAGCAGGAAAATAAATATTAAGTCCTTGTAGAATGGAGTGGTTAAGAAGACAGGCTGAGAGATATAGCAGCTCACCCCGAGTTGAAGGGGTTAATACTGAAGTAGCTTGGCTTAACTGTATGCGCTGGTTTACACAACAAAGCAGAGAACTAGATAAGAAGAAGTCATTAGGGAAAGACAGTAGCAAGACAGCCGCATTGTGTAGGACAATAATGACATTTGACCAGTCCATTGAGCGACAGCCTCAGAAACACCATATTAACATGCTCACTCGGGGAGGTGTAGTATACGGGGAGAAAATTGAACAGCTCAATGAGACACTGAAACAAGCTGAGTTAGCCCAGAGGGAGGGGTGTGAGTTGGAAGAAGTACAGACTGTGATTTCAGAGATGGGGAATATTACACCTGGTGAAGGGATAGATGAGGACAAAGTTAAAGAGTGGAAAGAGAAATTAGATGAGTGGGTGGGGGACCATAAAGAAAAACAAAGGGCAGTGACGAGGCACCTTCACCACTTACAAGAACAGTTCAAAAAAGAGTTTGAAGAGATAGGAGACGGGGAGGAGTCATCCCATATGGAGCTTAAATTTGGGGATACTTCCACACCTGGGGAATCACAAGTCGGGATTCTGTAGTATACCTTAAGTATGTCAAAAACCTGCCCAATTGGGATAAAGAAAAGGGAGTGTTCTGTAATGTTCTGGGTTTTGAGGACTGGCTAAACAAGTATAAGATCCCATCAAAGGAGGATGCTGCCAATTACTTTTCGTCCTTTATCCCTTCTGATTGTCTGGCTCACTATAAAGAGCAGAGGGAAAAGGGGATTCCTTACGATCTCACAGAGCCTCAGGGAAGGATGAGACTAGTGATTTCCCATAGACTTGGAGGGAGGAAGCCCACTCCGGGATTGTTAGAATCTTTTAAAATCAAGAAGGATGATGATCTAAGGGCTGTAGGAAATAGGTGGGTGTCAGCCTGGTGTGTAGTATATGATAAGCCATTGAGTTGTATGGACCCAGGGGATAAGCATGAGATGCTAGAGCAGTTCGTGAGAAAGGTACCTTTGGGGGGAGCTTTTAAGTCCGGAGTTTTACAAAATGCTACAACAATTGGGGATGTGGTTGAATCAATGTTAAGGAACGTTAGAACGATGCAATCTGAGGTGAAAGGGGATGAATCCCATGTTTTTGCTTACCGTGAACCTCGGGTTGCATCTGCGGACTCCAGGAGACCCGGGTTTCCGGGGGGGTATGGCCCACTGCCAAGAATGGGCAGGTCCCAGTCGGCAGAACCCCCTTTTCGGAATCCCAGTGGGGGTCCTCCTGTTTGTTTTTTTGTGGACAGGTAGGACACATTAAACGTATGTGTCCCCATTTTGTGCCTAGGAATATGCTTCGGATGCCATTTAGCCCCCCGATGCCTCGAGGTAATCCTAGACACCCTCCTCCCTATCCAGTTGTTAATGATCCAAGGCAATATCAGCAGTACAATGGGCCTCAAATGGTTAATCCTGGCACTCAGGGGCCTTCCGCTCCAACAGCTTTCGAGTATCCAGCCCCAGAGATCAATGCTATCCAGGGTAGTGCCACCCCTCCTCGTCCCTATGCTCCCGCTGTGAGGGAGTTACAGGAATATGAGGACCGGGCACTCGCTGGGGATCTCTTTGGGACGGAGGTGGCAGCTGTGGGACGGAAGACCTGTTCAGACGATGATAATGGATTTTTTGGTCTTTCTACCCTGGGGGACATGGATTGATGCCGTGACCCCCCTGTTTGTCCTTTAACCCCTTCCCGACATAGGACGTTGTGCAACGTCCTGTGTTTCTGCCCGTTCCCGACACAGGACGTTGCACAACGTCCTGGCAGATTTGAGCTCCTGCACCCCCTGTGAGCCGGGTCGCTCAGGTGTCACAGATGCAGCTGCTCTGTGACAACCTGTAGATGACCCCACAGGGGGTGGATTAACCCCCCCGTGCCCAGGACCCCTCCGATCGGCAGTTTAAAAGTGAAACTGCCGATCGGAGGGAATCACAGGGATTCACCCCTCCAGATCTGATTGGAGCTCTCCAATCAGATCTGGAGGGGCGGATCGGCAAGTGCCCATCCCTCCTCACCCCCCTCCAGCTCCAGGACTGTCCAGGGCCCCCCCGCCGTCCCCCCCAACCGCCCGCCCCCCTCTATTACAATGTATCTGCCGGCGGGCTGCACCCGCGTGCGCCCGCCAGCAACACTGCCTGCTCCCCTGTGCTGGTGCTCCCCCCCAGGCTGCCCCCACCTCCGGGCCCTGTGCCTGGCCCACCCTCACCTCCTGCGGCGGGCTGCACACTTCCGTGCACCCGCCGCTGCTGCCGCCGCCGCTGCTGCAGCTCCTCCTTCTCTGCCCGGCTCGCCGGTCTGTGGCCCCGCCTCCTCTCCCGGCCTCCTCCTGCTCATCGGTGGAACGAGGGAGGTAAGTATGTATGTGTATGTATGCATGTATGTGTATGTATGCATGTATGTGTATGTATGCATGTATGTGTATGTATGCATGCATGTGTGTGTATGCATGCATGTGTGTGTATGCATGCATGTGTGTGTATGCATGCATGTGTGTGTATGCATGCATGTGTGTATGCATGCATGCATGTGTATGCATGCATGTGTGTATGCATGTGTATGCATGCATGTGTGTATGCATGCATGTGTGTATGCATGCATGTGTATGTATGCATGCATGTGTGTATGCATGCATGTGTGTATGCATGTGTGTATGCATGCATGTGTATGTATGCATGCATGTGTATGTATGCATGCATGTATGTATGCATGTATGTGTATGTATGTATATCTATGTATGTATGTATGTGTATGTATCTATGTATGTATGTGTATGTATCTATGTATGTATGTGTATGTTTGTATCTATGTATGTGTATGTATGTATGTATGTGTATGTATCTATGTATGTATGTATGTATGAATGAATGAATGAATTGATGGTGGGTGAATGGATAGGGGGTGCATGCGTGGACGTGAGCGTACATGAGCGTGCGTGGACGTGAGTGTGCGTAGACGTGTGCGTGCGTAGACGTGTGCATGTGTGGACATGTGTGTGGACGTGTGCGTGCATAGATGTGTGTGTGCATAGACGTGTGCGTGCATGGATGTGTGCATAGATGGATGTGTGCGTAGACGTGTGCGTGTGTGGACATGTGTGTGGACGTGTGCGTGCATAGATGTGTGTGTGCATAGACGTGTGCGTGCGTGGATGATGGGTGCATAGGTGGATGGATGGGTGCAACAAGGGATCAAGTGTCCTCTTGTTGTAGTCTCTGGGATCATAGTCATGGTGCACTGTATGACAGATCATTGTCATACAGTGCACCATAACTCTGACCCCAGAGACTGTAAGAAGAGGACACTTCATCCCTTGCTGCAGTCTCTGGATTGACCAGAGGCGATCGAGCGTCGTGGGACCTTCGTTGTGGACTACGTCGGAGGCGATCGTGCGTCATGGGACCTTCGTTGTGGACTACGTCATAGGCGATCGAGCATCGTGGGACCTTCGTTGTGGACTACGTCGGATCTTTATAATAAAGATGGAGTCCGAATTTTGTTTGTGTTTTTTTTTCAAATAAAAAGATTTTTCTCTGTGTGTATTTTCTGACTATTTACCAGAGATTCCTAATGGCGGGTCTAACATTGGCGCTATATTATGAATCTCGGGCTTAGTGCCAGCTGACAATAAAAAGCTGGCATTAAGCCCTTTATTACCCAGTTTGCCACCGGCACCAGGGCAACTGGAAGAGTCTGGGTACAGCGCCAGAAAATGGCGCTTCAATGAATGCGCCATTTTCTGGGGCGGCTGCGGGCTGCAATTCGCAGCATGGGGGCCCCAGAACGCTTGGGCCTCTCCATGCTGCGGATTCCAGCCCCCAGCTGCCTAGTTGTACCTGGCTGGACCAAAAATATGGCGGAGCCCCATGTCATTTTTTTTCTAAAATTAGTTCTAGAAGAAAAAAAAGGGCTTTGCTGTATTTTTGGTGGCCAGCCAGGTACAACAAGGCAGCTGGGGGTTGGTGGCAATCCGTAGCTGCCAAGTTGTACCTGGCTGGACCAAAAATATGGCGGAGCCCCACGCCATTTTTTTTCTAGAATTAGTCCTAGAAAAAAAAAAATGGGCTTCGCTGTATTTAGATGCATAGTGAACACTTTGAACCCCCAGGTGCTTCACAAATTGATCCGTAAAAATGAAAAAAGAAAACAAATGTACTTTTTCCTTCTTACGGATCAATTTGTGAAGCACCTGGGGGATCAAAGTGCTCACTATGCATCTAGATGCATTCCTTGGGGGGTCTAGTTTCCAAAATGGGGTCATTTGTGGGGGAGCTCCAATGTTTGGGCACACAGGGGCTCTCCATACACAACATGGTGTCCGCTAATGATTCCAATAGTTAGCGGACACCATGTCGCGTATGGAGAGCCCCTGTGTGCCTAAACATTGGAGCTCCCCTACAAGTGACCCCATTTTGGAAACTAGACCCCCCAAGGAACATATCTAGATGCATAGTGAGCACTTTGAACCCCCAGGTGCTTCACAAATTGATCCGTAAAAATGAAAAAAAGAAAATTTGTGTGAAAACAAATGTACTTTTTCCTTCTTACGGATCAATTTGTGAAGCACCTGGGGGATCAAAGTGCTCACTATGCATCTAGATGCATTCCTTGGGGGGTCTAGTTTCCAAAATGAGGTCACTTGTGGGGTAGCTCAAATGTTTGGGCACACAGGGGCTCTCCATACGCGACATGGTGTCCGCTAACAATTCCAATAGTTAGCGGACACCATGTCGCGTATGGAGAGCCCCTGTGTGCCTAAACATTGGAGCTCCCCCACAAGTGACCCCATTTTGGAAACTAGACCTCCCAGGGAACGTATCTAGATTAGTTGTGAACATTTTGAACCCCCAGGTGCTTCACAAATTCATCTGTAAAATTGAATAAGTACTTTTTTTCCACAAAAAAATTCTTTTTTTATTTTTACAGATTATTTTGTGAAGCACCGGGGTGTTCAAAATGCTCACCACCCATCTAGCTAAGTTCCCTGGGGGGTCTAGTTTCCAAAATGGGGTCACTTGTGGGGGAGCTACAATGTTTAGGCACACAGGGGCTCTCCAAACGCGACATGGTGTCCGCTAACAATTGGAGCTAATTTTTCAGTCAAATTGTTAGCGGACACCATGTCGCGTTTGGAGAGCCCCTGTGTGCCTAAACATTGGAGCTCCCTCACAAGTGACCCCATTTTGGAAACTAGAGCCCCCAGGGAACTTATATAGATGTGTGGTGAGCATTTTGAACCCCCAGGTGCTTCACAAATTCATCCGTAAAAATGAAAAAGTACTTTTTTTTCCATAAACATTTTCTTTTTTCATTTTTACAGATTAATTTGTGAAGCACTAGGGTATTCAAAATGCTCACCACCCATCTAGATAAGTTCCCTGGGGGGTCTAGTTTCCAAAATGGGGTCACTTGTGGGGGAGCTCCAATGTTTAGGCACACAGGGGCTCTCCAAATGCAACATGGTGTCCGCTAACAATTTGACTGAAAAATCAGCTCAAATTGTTAGCGGACACCATGTCGCGTTTGGAGAGCCCCTGTGTGCCTACACATTGGAGCTCCCCCACAAGTGAACCCATTTTGGAAATTAGACCCCCCAGGGAATTTATCTAGATGGGTGGTGAGCATTTTGAACCCCCAGGTGCTTCACAAATTCATCCGTAAAAATGAAAAAGTACTTTTTTTTCTACAAAAATTTTGTTTTTTCATTTTTACAGATTAATTTGTGAAGCACTAGGGTATTCAAAATGCTCACCACCCATCTAGATAAGTTCCCTGGGGGGTCTAGTTTCCAAAATGGGGTCACTTGTGGGGGAGCTCCAATGTTTAGGCACACAGGGGCTCTCCAAATGCAACATGGTGTCCGCTAACAATTTGACTGAAAAATCAGCTCAAATTGTTAGCGGACACCATGTCGCGTTTGGAGAGCCCCTGTGTGCCTACACATTGGAGCTCCCCCACAAGTGACCCCATTTTGGAAATTAGACCCCCCAGGGAATTTATCTAGATGGGTGGTGAGCATTTTGAACCCCCAGGTGCTTCACAAATTCATCCGTAAAAATGAAAAAGAACTTTTTTTTTCTACAAAATTTTTTTTTTTCATTATAAAAGATTAATTTGTGAAGCACTGGGGTATTCAAAATGCTCACCACCCATCTAGATAAGTTCCCTGGGGGGTCTAGTTTCCAAAATGGGGTCACTTGTGGGGGAGCTCCAATGTTTAGGCACACAGGGGCTCTCCAAATGCAACATGGTGTCCGCTAACAATTTGACTGAAAAATCAGCTCAAATTGTTAGCGGACACCATGTCGCGTTTGGAGAGCCCCTGTGTGCCTACACATTGGAGCTGCCCCACAAGTGACCCCATTTTGGAAATTAGACCCCCCAGGGAATTTATCTAGATGGGTGGTGAGCATTTTGAACCCCCAGGTGCTTCACAAATTCATCCGTAAAAATGAAAAAGAACTTTTTTTTCTACAAAATTTTTTTTTTTCATTATAAAAGATTAATTTGTGAAGCACTGGGGTATTCAAAATGCTCACCACCCATCTAGATAAGTTCCCTGGGGGGTCTAGTTTCCAAAATGGGGTCACTTGTGGGGGAGCTCCAATGTTTAGGCACACAGGGGCTCTCCAAATGCAACATGGTGTCCGCTAACAATTTGACTGAAAAATCAGCTCAAATTGTTAGCTCCCCCACAAGTGACCCCATTTTGGAAACTAGACCCCCCAGGGAATTTATCTAGATGGGTGGTGAGCATTTTGAACCCCCAGGTGCTTCACAAATTCATCCGTAAAAATGAAAAAGTACTTTTTTTTCTACAAAAATTTTCTTTTAGCCTAAACTTTTTCATTTTCACATGGGGAACAGGATAAAATGGATGCTAAAAATTGTTGGGCAATTTCTCCTGAGTACACCGATACCTCATATGTGGTCATAAACCACTGTTTGGGCACACAGCAGGGCTCAGAAGGGAAGGAGCGCCATTTGACTTTTTGAACGGAAAATTAGCTCCAAAAGTCAAATTGCCCTCCCTCCCTTCTGAGCCCTGCCGTGTGCCCAAACAGTGGTTTATGACCACATATGAGATATCGATGTACTCAGGTGAAATTGCCCAACAATTTTTAGGATCCATTTTATTCTGTTGCCCATGTGAAAATGAAAGAATTGAGGCTAAAAGAAAATTTTTGTTGGAAAAATTAAAATTACCATTTTTTCCTTCCACTTTGCTTTAGTTCCCGTGAAGCACCTGAAGGGTTAATAATCTTCTTGAATGTAGTTTTGAGTAGCTTGAGGGGTGCAGTTTTTGGAATGGTGTCACTTTTGGGTGTTTTCTGTCATGTACGCCCCTCAAACGGACTTCAAATGTGATGTGGTCACAAAAAAAAATGGTTTTGTAAATTTTGCTGGAAAAATGAAAAATTGCTGATGAACTTTGAACCCTTATAACGTCCGAACAAATTTTTTTTTTTTTCCCAAAATTGTGCTGATGTAAAGTAGACATGTGGGAAATGTTATTTATTAACTATTTTGTGGCACATACCTCTCTGGTTTAGCAGAATAAAAATTCATAATTTGAAAATTGCAAAATTTTCAAAAATTTTGCCAAATTTTTAATTTTTTCACCAATAATCGCAAAAATTATCGACCTAAATTTAATACTAACATGAAGCCCAATATGTCACGAAAAAACAATCTCAGAATCGCTCGGATCCAATGAAGCGTTCCAGAGATATTACCTCATAAAGGGACACTGGTCAGAATTGACAAAAATGGCCTGGTCATTAGGGTCAAAATAGGCCCGGGGGTGAAGGGGTTAACCATCCTCGCCCCACTTTCCCTGGGCCGGGATGGGAGACCTTATGTCAGGGGCAGAATAGAGGGGCTTCCATGGGAAGATATTTTAATTGACACTGGGGCGGCTGTCTCAATTACAAATTGCAAATTGCGGTTACCCCCCGGACCGCCAGAAACCACGACGTTAGTGGCATTTGAGGGATCTTGTATCCAAGCTAAAAAGAGTTGTCTGGTGAACCTGAGATTTCAGGGCACGGGGGGTGCATCTAAACAGAGAGGTATTGTACGTTCTGGGTCAATCCACAGTTACGTTCTACAATACTGGGAACCGATGTGTTGGGGTCAATGGGAATTGTCGTTGATTTGTGTAACAAGGTGTTGTGGCGTGATACAGGAGCCACTATTTGTTCTGTAATTGTACCTCTGGAGGAGGAATGTGACAGTCACAAGGTAAATATTGCCAGTCTCAGCTCAGACACAGAGGATTCTGAGGAGACTGTTGGGGGAGATGATGCAGATGATGTTTTGAAAAATGAATTGTTGCAAATGTTCCCAGAGTTGTGGACTTCAAAGAAAACGGACTGTGGTTTAATGCAAACTCAAGTCAGGATCCAGGGTGATAAACTGCCTCCTTTTCAGCGACAGTACCGTATTCCTGATGATGCAATCCCTTATGTAAGGGTGGCAGTCAGTGAATTGGAGAAACAAGGGGTTGTTGTAAGGGGAAATTCCCCCTGCAACAGCCCTATTTTGCCTGTAAAGAAAGAGGATGGCAGCTATCGCATGGTTGTGGACTTGAGACTTGTAAATAAATGTACCCCATCAGCCGCACACCTCGTTGCATCTGTACCAGAGGTGATGTCACAGCTGAAGGGGGAATGTAAATTGTTTTCTTGTTTGGACATTGCGAACGGCTTCTTCTCCGTGCCTCTAACACCAGAGTCAGCGCTCCGCTTTGCATTTACCTTTGAAAACGTGCAGTATCTGTTTACACGTCTGCCCCAAGGTTTTCATAGTTCGCCAATCTATTTCCACAGAACTTTGGCACTGGTGTTAGAGCCTCTTGGGTACGGAGACAAGGTCCTTCAATATGTTGACGATTTGTTAATTCAGACTGTTGAGGAAACTGAACACAGAGAAATTCTGTTAAATGTGTGTAAGGCTCTTTGTGAGGCAGGACTCAAGATGAGTCTGGAAAAAGTACAATTGATGAAGTCAGTGGTCAAATTTCTGGGAGTGTCAGTGTCAGCTGAAGGAAAGAAACCTATGCAGGATAGGGTTAAAGCTATCCAGGCTGTTCCCATACCAACCAATGTAACAGAGCTGCGAAAGTTTTTGGGTCTTGTTAATTTCTCCAGAGAGTTTATTGAGGATTTTGCCTGCCTTGCCAAACCCTTGTATGAGCTTCTAAAGAATGTTGAAAATGACTATGTATGTATCATTGTTGAAGGAGAAGCCTTACAGGCTTTTGAGGGATTGAAAAAGTCTCTGGCGGCTGCCACTGCGCTAATTAATCCAGACCCCTCTCAACCCTTTTATATACAGGCTCACACAGGAGATGTCTCCATCTCAGCTGTGCTTTTGCAAAAATGGCCCAAAGAAAGCCCCGATGTTTCCAGTCAATTACATGCCTTGGGTTACTACTCTAGGCTGCTCACGTCTGTGGAGAAAGGTTTCACTCCGTGCACAAAACACTTACTGGGTGTGCACTGGACAATGAATCAAGTGAAACATATAATTGGTTTTGCTCCCCTTATTCTCCAAACCCCTCATGTTACTCTGAAAACTTTGTTAAAAGGTAAAGCCTGGGGAGTAAATTCACAGCGTATGGCTCAATGGATTGTTGATTTTGAAGCTAGAGACTTGCAAATTGAAGTGGGTGACAAATACCACTTAGCTCAACTGCTGCAGTACGCAGGAAAGTCTCATGACTGTCAACTTGAGCAGCTGAATGTCACGCCCTCCCCTTTTAGAGCAGATTTCCAGGAGGGAATTTCATGTGCCTATATTGATGGTGCTCGATATTGGCATGAGGGGCAGTATGTCACAGGTTTTGCTGTATGGTTCCCTGAAAAACCACTGTTGTTACAATACAGGCTCCCTGGACATTTTTCTGCCCAAAGAGCAGAGTTAGAGGCAGCTTTACAGGTTATTCAATTGTGCACCGAGCCTATGAATATTTTCAGTGACAGCGCTTATGTTGTTTCCTCCCTCACTCTGTATCTCACGGTTTGGGCCCTGAGGGGGATGGTTGATTCACAGAATAAGCCCTTACAACACGCAGATATTCTAAAGCAGATTGAACAGCGGGGCAAAGAGTTTCCAAATTTATGGTCTTTCTGTAAAATTAAGGGCCATCAGAAATTGACCCCTGACCCCCACATCCTTGGCAATGCATATGTAGATCAGGCAGCCAAGGAAGCTGCGTTGTCCGGTGAGGACAAATATCCTGTTGTAGTCATTGCAGCTTTCAAGAGGAAGCCTCAAGAGGCTCCTATTGTCTTGTCTCCCTTTCACGATCTCATAAAGGCGCAGGAGAAAGATGGAGACTCATCCCTGTACAATTCCCTTGAATTATTGCCCATTGACAAAGAAGGGTCTTTGTACTACAAGAGAGTTGATGATAAGTTGTTGCCCTACATTCCTACCACCATGATTAAGCCTCTGATTAAATTTAATCATTCAGTTTTTGCCCACCCTGGACCAGAGGCTTTGTTGGAGCTAGTACAAAAGAAAATGTGGCATCCCCGTTTGAGAGCTTTGTGCCATGAGATACATGATGAATGCCTTATTTGTTTACAGAACAATCCCAAGGGAAAAGGCAAACCTCATCTCCGCAGAATACAAATAGCGGAGGGTCCCTGGCAGTCTATTCAAATTGATTTCATTGGCCCCTTCCCTCCCGCAAAAGGGGGATTTAGATATGCACTAGTGATAGTTGATGTCTTTTCAAAATGGGTTGAAGCTCTCCCTGCCACAAATAATACTGCCCTGACTACAGCCAAACTTTTGTGGAAAGATGTTTTTTCACATTGGGGTTTTCCTAAAATCATTGAAAGTGACAACGGACCTCACTTTGTGGGACAGATAATGGCCCACCTCTGCGCTCTGCTGGGGATCCAGCAGCGGTTCCACGTGGCTTATCATCCGACTTCGGCGGGTATGGTCGAGAGGGCAAATCGTACTCTTAAATCAAAACTGTCTAAGATGATCCAGGAAAGACGTAATGATTGGGTTAATCATTTACCAGCCATTTTGCTGGCAATCAGAGCTGTAGCTTCAAAATCAACAGGCCTTTCCCCTTTTGAGTTGATGACTGGAAGACAGATGCCAGTCCTGTTGCCTAGTGACATTGTTATTCCTAGCCCGGCACAGGCCGTAGTACAAAGGGACCAATGGTTGTTGCAAATTCAACAACAAATTCAGCATCTCCAGCAGTATGCTGCTTTTCAAATGGCTAGGAGTTGTGCGGAGCCTACAGAAAAATCATATGAGTCAAAATTTGTCCCAGGTGCCCAAGTTATGGTTAAAAATTTCAGAAAAAAGGGGCCCTGGGAAGCTAATTTTGAAGGGCCTTTTGTCATAACTCAGGTTATTGGCCCCACAGTTTTGGCAGTGCGCAGGGTTAATAAGCCGAGAGACAAAGGTGTTAAGATTGTTCATATTGATCAATGTAAACTGCTCAAATCTTCTGCAAGAGTCACTGGTGAGACCTGATACCTCACTTCCTTTTTGTTTTACAAATCCAGTGCTGGAATCCTGATGTCATGAATCCTCCGGAGTACCTGGTGATGGGGTTTCACACTATACAGCTGGACTCTGATAGTGTGACAGAGGGGGAAGATCCAGAAGAACCAAGATCCAGGGAGGAAGGAAAAAAGCAGGAAACATGGACTGGAAAATTGGCAGACTGTTACAGGATTCATTACTTTGGGACTCATACCTGGTTGACTCTTATTGTGTTTTTATGTTTTTTGTTAGGAATATGGACCCTTCCCATACATGCTCAATCAGATTTCGGCGGAAAACCGATTAAAGAAAAGGACCTTTTGTTTGAGGATGGAATATTCTCAAGGAGAAAGGGGGGGTCCTGTGATTTTTCTTTTGCCATTGATGGAATAGCTTCTAGATGTGTGGGTATTTCACGTAGAAGGGATTATCTTACCACTGTATCTGTCTGTGTCAAAAAATGCTGTGTAGTGAATAAGGCAATGAGTACTAACATTGAAGCATTCCTGGATAACACTACATTAACCCTTCGTATTGGCAAGCAGAAATGTGATAGTGAGGTAGATATTGTAACCCCCTGGCGAGTTAAAATACTGTCTCAATTTATGAATAATTCTGTGCAAGGCAACTGTCGAGTATTGGTAGGTCAGGAACTGAGAGATCCCTTTGGAGGAGAGACGTCCCGGATGGGACTAATGGGTAAGAGACGGTTGTCTTGGAATTGTAATGCTGATTTTACTATTTACCCTTTGCATCCTAAGTCTTTAACACCTGAAAATTCAATGGATTTTCTTGAGTTTTTTGTTTTGTCTAGCAATTACTCAATAGTGGAGTCAGATCCCTCGTATCCTGCTTGGCTCAGTGTGGTCAATCCCTTAGAGTTAACACTACAGTACCACAACTGGACTGCTGTATCAGGAGGGAGTCCTGCTTGCCGTAAACAGAGAATCTTTCATCGTGTATCAAACCCAATCCGTATAGCTAATACAGGTCATTTTGTCTCTCTGCATACTCAATATGGTTTGTTTACATGGCATTTAAATATGTCTGTCTGGGATTTAGAAAATCATATCCCAGCCTGTGTACCTTTCCTAGATGAGTTTAGTATGAATTTTCAAAGGTGGTTGACAGCTAGGACTATGTCCACCCGGAACCTAAGTTTCCCTAGACATAGTGTTATCCGGAAGTCAGGAATAACCCTAGGGCCAGAAAGAGGTTTACTGAGGAAAAAGAGAGAGTGGTATGACACTCTCTTAGGTGGAACAGGAACAGTTGCAGGTGTTCTTAACACAATAGATATCCAGACTCTCAGCAGTAGATTGTCCTCTTTAGCTGCTATTGGAGCTGATGCTGAGAATATTGCTTTAGTCCAGAGTGCCATTCAAGGTCAGATGATTATTAACAATCAGCGATATCAAGCCCGTGTGATGGATTATCTAAAAAGTCAGATTAGAACTTTATTTCAAGTAACTCGAGATATGGGTAATGTGACACAACACGCTCTTGCATGCATTGCTTTACAAGGTGAGATGTACACTAATGCCAAAATTCTTCTTCAAACTCTTCTCAATGGCCACTGGCCTTGGGAAATGGGCCGTACCTGGCCAGGTATAACTGAGTTTGCTAAAAAACACATAGATTGGTGGAAAATTGGTTGGATGGGTTGCACTAACCTTAATATGGAAAATTGTGCTTTTGGTGCCCTTATACCCATTCGGGGTACAGTCCATCCTCTTCTGAATAGGATAGACATGGGGTTAGTACACAACAACTTGTGGGTTAGGACTCAAACAGACATTTCGGTCAAATATATCCAAACACCAGAAGGTATTTCAAAAATTTCCACCGCCTTATGCGGACAAGAGCGGTCTGACCTAGTGTGCCCTTATGGCGTTGCCAATTATGTTTATGACCATCCTTGCTGGGAGAATGAGAAAACTACATGCCCTCTCATTCTCGAGGAGCTTAGAGGCCCTTTGTTTTGGCAGTTTGAAACTGGAGAGATGTGTTTCCACGTTCCCACCAAACAATATGTTACTTTTCGTACTCCTTCCTGTGTACACACAGGTTTAGCTCAACCTGCTCTGTATTGCACTTCAAAACCAATACTTGACATCAGAATAGATGACCAAAAATGGGTATACCAGCCGGTCATCCTTGTTGTCAAACAGTTCAATGTTACCTACCAGACCCCTAGATTGCCGTCTCCCCACTTGTCCATGGGAGAAGGTTTGTATCAGATGGTCAGAGATCTCAAAGTCTTGGAACATTTTCAGCAGGTGTATAATCAGACTGGTCAAAGAGCTCTTGTAACTGTAGCCCATAACAAAGAGAAAATACAGAAAGTAATCAAACAATATGAGGAGCTGAATATTTCCTGGTGGGATGAAATTGTTAAATTCTTTACTGGTAAGACTCCTCCACTTCGTAATGCAGTTAGTCATTTCTTCACGCATCCCATGCTCTGGGCCTTTATTATTGGGGGAGTTGTTTTTGGTTGTTTTCTCTGTGTGTGCCTTAAGCAGAGATTTCTCACCAGAGATCTAAACCATGTAGAAGAGATGCATAGTCTCCAATCCCGAGTGCATCACCACACTTCCACTATGGGGCGTTCTCACAGGGTAGGAAGGAGATCACCGTCTTCCCGCATTTACAGTCCTAGGAGATTCATACCTCAAGATAGTGAACAAAGTACTCCTAATTCCAGCAAGACCGGCTCTCAGGTGTATGAATCAATGAAAGTTCTTGATAATCCTGTTTATGGTAATTCCCCTTTGCGTATTTCAGCACTGTAGGTTGTACTTTATAGAAAAAGTACAAAAGGGGGAGTTGTTAGAGATTAGGTATACAAGATAGGCTCAGGCAGCCATGATGTGCCTGTCAGCCATCTTAGGCAGATTTGAACAAACTTATACTGCAGCTAATGAGATACACTGGCTGAAAGTTCTGCCACCAGCAGGGACATAAATAACAAAGTGTTCTCAACAAAAGTATAATGGAGGGTTTAGAATAGGTTAAATGGTATTAAATAAGGGTTTTGTGTTAGCTGACAGGTGGCGTGATATATAGCAATGAATAGGGTGTATTGAAGTGGTTTTCGTGTATTGAAGTGATAAAGAAACCAAGTTGTCAATAGAATAGTCAATGTCTGAAGAGTTATGTAAGTAGTGGCGCCTCCAAGAGATCATGGAAGTCAACTATGACAACACCATTGAATTTATCGGAAGCAACATAGAGACGTGTAAGATTGAAACTAATATTACCGCAATGCTCGTAAATAATGTCATGTTGTATCATTATGTTCTTTGTATACGCCTTAATGCAGTATTGTCTTCTCTTTGTTTAAACTGTATAAAAACCCCCAGCCCTCTTTTGGAGGGACTTCTTTTTCTTTACTTCTACTTTGAAAGAAGGACTGCTGTATGAGACACCTGCGCGTGTCTCCCTGCCTGTCTTCTGATACTTACTGCTCTGTTTGCGCTTCTCTGAATAAACTTCAATCTCTACCTCAAGAAGAATTGTCTACTGAGTCTTCTAAGTTCTAAAGGACTTTGAGTTCGTAAGTCACACTCTCTAACACCATGGACACTGTGAAGATGACATCAAGATAGGGCTGAAATTTGTCACAACAGTGACATTAGATAGAACTGGACGTCCTTCAAAAAATTAATAAAAAAGATAAGTTGAAAGTTTGTCCAGGAGGATGGAGGGCTAGGTCCTTCCCTGGAGGGATATCTGGCTAGTCCCGTGTTTGAGACTCTTAATCGAGGCTCCACGGACTCCATTTGCATGTCCAGGAAGATGGACAGCAGGTTCACGCTTTCTCCGGGTGTTTATTGCCCATTACCCTTGCTTTGGTGTTTTTAGGCTAGCAGGTGTTTCCATTTGTCTATTTGTTCTCCCAATCACCTTTTGGGGGCGGCTGTTTATACCTTCCCTTTTCTGGTCTTCCGGACTACGAGGTCAGGATCCTCAGTCTGTGCAGGAACCGGCTGCGTCAGTTGCAGCTTTTTAGAGCTATCCCTATATTCCTGTTTGTGCTGCTGTGCAACTACATCCGAAAGGCACAAAGTCACCACCACACGTCACCAAAAGATCCCCCTCTAAACAGTGAGTCCTGGGGGGGGGGTGACAGCACTGTGCTCTGGGGCTATTTTTCTTCAGCTGGGACTAGAGCTTTAGCAAAGGTGCAGAGATTTATGAACAGAACAAATATCAGTCAATGTTACATCAAAACCTTCAGGCCTCTGCTAAAAAGCTAAAGATGAATTATACTTTCCAGCACAGGAATGACGATAAGTGACCTCCAAATCACAAGAAAAAAACACGGGCAGGAGAATATGGAAGTTGTAGAATGGCCAAGGCCAAGCCCAAAAGTCAGGTAACAATCTGTGGGGATTAGGGATGGGCGAGTACCATAATATTCGGAATCGCTATACCCGCAACGAGTAGCTCTCGTTGCGAGTATAGCGATTCCGAATACTTTTGCAGTGTATCAATAGATACACTGCAAAAGTCCTGTAAAATAAAGGAAAAGTGGTTAAAAAATAAAAAAACGGATACTCACCTTAACCGACGGCTGTACCGGGACCGGCCGATGCACATCTATTCATGTAAAAGGACCTTTCACTCTCTCAGCCAATCAGATAGCTGGGAGAGATCTGGCCAATCAGATGCCGCCACGTCACAATCACATGATCGCTAGCGGCCACCTGATTGGCCAGATGGAAAGGTCCTCGGTGTACCTGAGAGGACCTTTCCATCTGGCCAATCAGGTGGCTGCTAGCGATCACATGATTGTGACGTGGCGGCATCTGATTGGCCAGATCTCTCCCAGCCATCTGATTGGCTGAGAGAGTGAAAGGTCCTTTTACATGTATAGATGTGCATCAGCCGGTCCCGCTACAGCCGTCGGTTAAGGTGAGTATCCGTTTTTTTATTTTTTAACCACTTTTCCTTTCTTTTACAGGACTTTTGCAGTGTATCTATTGATACACTGCAAAAGTATTCGGTACTTGCTACTCCGAGTAATCCTAATTTACTCGGCGAGTAGCGAGTACACGAATACCGCTACTATTCGGCGAGTTCCGAATAGTAGCGAGTATACTCGCCCATCCCTAGTGGTGATCTGAAGAGGGCGCCATACACAGGAGATGCCCCTGAAATCTGACAGATGTGGAGCTACTGCAAGGAAGAGGGGCAAAGATCACCAATTCTAGATGTGATAGACCCCGACCCAAAAAGACTGAACACTGCCAGAAATTCACAGGGGACCTCCCCACAGTATTAGGGTACATTTACACGTCACAACATTGCATGCAATTTCACTTGCAACTTACTGGTTGCAGTGAAATCATGGACACATTGTTCTATTTTGCTGCTGTGTACGAATAACAATGTGTCCATGATTTCACTGCAACCAGTAAGTTGCAAGTGAAATTGCATGCAATGTTGCGACGTGTAAAGGGGCCCTCAATGGAAAAAGTTCTTAGATGTTTCCTCTTGGTAAGGCTGGGGTCACACACAGATATTTGTGCAGAGATTGTTCGCAGATCTCTGGTTGCAGTGAAATCATGGATACATTGTTCCATTTTGTGGCTGTATATAAATGGATTAATGTGTCCATAATTTCACTGCAACCAGAGATCTGTGACCAATATCTGCACAAATATCTGTGTGTGTGACGTAGGCCTAAGATTGATTTACAAGACAGAAACCTGTATTTTACCAGAGGTGTGTAGAGTTTTATATCTACTTTATGGCTTAAGGAATCCCCCCTGAATACAGGAGCCCATAACACAATCGTTAAACAGAAGCGGCCTTACACCGTTCACGCTGAACAATACAATTGCTCTACTGGCCCTACATGTTCAATGACACCGGATGATGGAAGATCTGCGGTCCAAAAAGACAAGTGGGGAGAACCAAGAGACTTCCCTGGTGAACAGAAGGGTTGTGGAATTAAACACCCCCTGCCCAACAGATGTGTAGATTGTCAGCTGATTGTAATGTGTACAGAAGTGTAAACTGTGACCCCACAGCATCGGACACCGTCTAATGTGTATGTGGTCTCCCAACCAGGGGTCACATCTTTGACGGGGCTTGGACCTATAAGGCTAGGGTCACACATGGCCATCAGTTTTTCCCCTTGTTTTCAATAACTGGTCCGTTTTTTTAGGGTGCTTCTTGACCTTCCTGTGCAGTTCTGCGTTTTTGGGACTTTGACATTTTTCCCATAAACAATGCTCTAAAAAACTGATCCGTTTTCCCATAGGGCCCCATGATAAAAAACGGATCCTTTTTTACTGCACCCAAGAACGTTGCTTGCAATGTTTTTTGGGTCCTGTAAAAAAACTGACACCATTGCAGTCACACTTGAGTGCAGCATCCATTTTTGGCATCAGTTTTTGGACTTAGAACACAAAAGTGGAAAAACTGATGCCAATAACGGATCCAGGGCTTATAGTAACATAGTAACATAGTAACATAGTTTTTAAGGTTGAAGGAAGACTTTAAGTCCATCTAGTTCAACCCATAGCCTAACATGTTGATCCAGAGGAAGGCAAAAAAAAACCCATGTGGCAACACTAATCTCCACATTGGGGGAAAAAATTCCTTCCTGACTCCAGATACGGCAATCAGACTAATTCCCTGGATCAACGCCCTATCAAAGAATCTAGTATATATAACCGGTAATATTATAGTTTTCAAGAAAGGCATCCAGGCCCTTCTTAAATGTTAGTAGTGACTCACTCATTACAACATCATGTGGCAGAGAGTTCCATAGTCTCACTGCTCTTACAGTAAAGAATCCGCGTCTGTGATTATGATTAAACCTTCTTCCCTCCAGACGTAGAGGATGCCCCCTTGTCCCAGTCTCAGGCCTAAGAGTAAAGAGATCATTAGAAAGGTCTCTGTACTGCCCCCTCATATATTTGTACATTATTATAAGATCACCCCTAAGCCTTCGTTTTTCCAAGCTAAATAACCCCAAGTTTAATAACCTGTCTTGGTATTGCAGACCCCTTAGTCCTCTAATAACTTTTGTCGCTCTTCTCTGGACCCGCTCTAGTTCAGCTATGTCTTTCTTATACACCGGAGACCAGAATTGTACACAGTATTCTAAGTGTGGTCGCACTAGTGACTTGTATAGAGGTAAAATTATGTTCTCCTCATGAGCATCTATCCTCTTTTAATACATCCCATTATTTTATTTGCCTTTGCAGCAGCTGCCTGACACTGGCCACTAAATGTGAGTTTGTCATCTACCCATACACCCAGGTCTTTTTCAGTGATAGTTTTGCCCAGTGTTTTATAATTAAGCACATAATTATACCCTTTGTTTCCTCTGCCCAAGTGCATGACTTTACATTTATCCCCATTAAAGCGCATTTGCCATTTAGCAGCCCAAGCTTCTAGTTTACATAAATCCTCCTGTAATATAAAATTGTCCTCCTCTGTATTGATTACCCTGCAGAGTTTAGTGTCATCTGCAAATATTGAGATTCTACTCTGTATGCCCCCTACAAGGTCATTAATAAATATATTAAATAGGAGCGGGCCCAACACTGACCCCTGTGGTACCCCACTGTTAACTGTGACCCATTCTGAGTGTGTTCCATTAATAACCACCCTTTGTTTCCTATCACTAAGCCAGTTCTTAACCCACTTACACATATTTTCCCCTATCCCCATTGCCCTCATTTTATGTATCAACCTTTTGTGTGGCACCGTATCAAAAGCTTTTGAAAAGTCCATATACACCACATCCACTGCATTTCCTTGGTCCAGTCCAGAACTTACTTCTTCATAGAAGCTTATTAGATTAGTTTGACAGGAACGGTCCCTCGTAAAACCATGTTGATAATGGGTCATGAGGTTATTTTTGTTCAGATACTCCAGTATAGCATCTCTTAGAAAACCCTCTAGGATTTTACCCACAGTAGAGGTTAAGCTTACTGGCCTATAATTTCCAAGTTCAGTTTTTGTCCCCTTTTTGAATATTGGCACCACATTTGCTATACGCCAGTCCTGTGGTACAGACCCTGATATTATGGAATCTTTAAATATTAAAAATAATGGTCTATCTATGACAGTACTTAATTCCTGCAGCACTCTGGGGTGTATCCCATCTGGGCCCGGGGATTTGTCAATTTTAGTGATTTTTAGACGATACCGTACTTCCTCTTGGGTTAAGCAGGTGACGTTTAATTGAGAATTTTTGTTATCACTGATCATATTGTCTGTCATGGGATTTTCTTGTGTAAATACTGTTGAAAAAAAGTCATTTAGCATATTTGCTTTTTCCTCATCCTCATCCACCATTTCACCCAGACTATTTTTAAAGGGGCCAACACCATCATTTTTTAGTTTCTTACTATTTATGTAGTTAAAAAATATTTTGGGATTCTTTTTACTTTCTCTGGCAATGAGTCTCTCTGTCTCAATCTTTGCTGCCTTGATTTGCTTTTTACAAATGTTATTTAATTTTATGTATTTATTTAATGCTTCATCACTACCTACTTGCTTTAATTCCCTAAATGCTTTCTTTTTGTCACATATTGCACTTCTTACCGCTTTATTTAGCCATAGTGGTTTCCTCCTATTTCTAGCATGCTTATTCCCATAGGGTATATATTGTGCACAGGTCCTATTCAGGATGCTAATAAACATCTCCCATTTGTGTTGTGTACTTTTATGTCTCAGGACATCGTCCCAGTTTATTGCACTAAGATCATCTCTCAACCGTTGGAAATTTGCCTTCCTGAAGTTTAGTGTCCTTGTGGCCCCTCTACTACACGTCTTAGTAAAGGATACTTGAAAGCTTATTAAGTTATGATCACTATTACCCAAGTGACCTCCAACCCGTATATTTGATATGCGGTCTGGCCTGTTGGTTAATATTAGGTCCAGCAGTGCCCCCCTTCTTGTTGGGTCCTGAACCAGTTGTGAAAGGTAATTGTCTCTTATAGTTTTCAAAAACTTATTACCTTTGCTAGAACTGCAGGTTTCTGATCCCCAATGTATTTCAGGGTAGTTGAAGTCCCCCATAATAATGACTTCTCCCTGAGTCGCTGCTTCATCTATTTGCTTTATGAGGATATTCTCCTCCACTTCCATTATTGTTGGGGACTTATAACAAACCCCTATCAGTAATTTATTATTTTTTCCCCCTCCCCTTATCTCACACCACAGAGACTCTACATTTCCATTAGATTCACCTATATTATCACGCAGGATGGGTTTTAAGGATGATTTTACGTATAAACATACACCTCCTCCTCGCCTATTTGTACGGTCATTTCTGAACAGACAATAGCCCTGTAAATTAACAGCCCAGTCATGACTCTCATCCAGCCAAGTCTCCGAAATCCCCACCATGTCATAATTATTTTCCAACAAAATCAATTCTAATTCCTCCATTTTGTTGGTGAGGCTTCTGGCATTAGTGAACATGCACTTTATGCATCTCTCTTTACCTCTATTCCTTCCTACTAGATTGACTGTTCTAACCCACACCCCCATGCCACCCCCAATTTTATTACTTGTGCCCAGGTTACTGTTTACACTATCTTCCCCTCCTATACAATGAATACCCTCCCCCCCAATCCCTAGTTTAAACACTCCTCCAACCTTCTAGCCATTTTCTCCCCCAGCACAGCTGCACCCTCCCCATTGTGACCCTAGCCTAAGGGGCCTGCACCACCCGCTGCCCCTTGCGCCCGACGATCCCAGTGCCCACTTCACATGGATGTGCATTCCAAGGATGAACATCCATGTCACTGCGGGCAGCACACGCCGCTATAGGGCCCATGTGTCAGGGAGGGGAGGGGTGGGGAGCCTACTGCTGCCACCCCTCCCTTCGCTTCCTCTTACCAGCTGGCTTTTATTGAGTATTCCACTGTGGAATGCATATAAGCAGGCTGGTGCCGCCTCCTCCACACTAGAGGTAGGTGGCACTTCCTAGTTTGTGCGTTTCACGCTAGAATGCACATCGTCACTGCCTCTTCCTCATCAGTCTTCTCGTCTTTCGTTTTTGCAAGGAGACCGGAGCAGGGGGGAAATAGGGAGAGTTGAGAACAGATTTTTTTTTAAGTGAGTGCTCGGTGGCCAGAGGATTATGGGGGGAGGGGCGCATTATACTACATGGAGAGTTATGAGGCTGCACAATATGGAGAACTATGAGGCTGCATATGTAATGGTACCTTTACACGCCGCTACCGAGGGTAGCAACAGGTAGGCACCGCATGTGCACGCGCGCGTTTTCAACAGTTCCTAACGGTACCTGATGCCGCATTTACACGCCGCCACAAGGTGCTCCACAGAAGGTATTTGCGTTCCCCGGAAGTGCCGATGGGTGCCGCGGGTTACCTTCTATGGAGCACCTTCTCTGATTTACACGCCGCTACCACAAGGGAATCTGGGTGTACATCTTGTGCGCCGTAACTACATAGGCGTGACAGAGTAGAGTATTACGTGACGCTCGTACGGTGATTGGACAATGCAATAACATCATGATTGGCCAGCCAGCGCAGGGAGGCTGGCTAATACATGACGCTATTGCAAATGTGTATTGTGACTGGTCAGACCGTTAAATATGCTGCCCTGTAGAGGGACAGCCAATGGGTAAACAGTAGTCCCCACCAATGATAGCTGATGGGGCGTGGTATATATGACGCTGTAGCACGCCCCAGGGAACTCAAATACCTTGCCTGTGCCCCGATTACATGCCGCCACCATAGGGATTATACCTGCTTGTTTTTCAGCACGGCTGAAACACAGGTATCCAAAGAGACAGGAGGAACAACCTGAATTACACACCGCCACTTCGCGGTGTTTTGAAGGCAAAAGGTACAATTGTGTCCGATACCTGACGGTTTTCTACCTTTCGGTAGGGGTGTGTAAAGGTACCATAAGGCTGCACTATATAGAGAGATATAAGGCTGCACTATATAAGGCTACACTATATGGAGAACTGAGCCTGTATACTGCATAGAGGGCTATGAGGCTGCATTATACTGTATGGAGGGATGTGAGGCTGCATTATACTATATGAGAGGACTGAGACTGCATTATACTATATGGGAGAACTGAGGCTGCATTATACTATATGGAGGACTGAGGTTGCATTATACTATATGGAGGACTTAGGCTCCATTATACTATATGGAGGACTGAGGCTCCATTATACTATGTGGAGGGATGTGAGGCTTTATTATACTATATGGAGAGATGTGAGACTGCATTATACTATATGGAGGGATGTGAGGCTTTATTATACTATATGGATGGATATAAGGCTGCATTATGTTATATGGAGGAATGTGAGGCTTTATTATACCATATGGAGGGATGTAAGTCTGTATTACACTATATGGAGATGAGGGTGCATTATACTATATGAATGGATATGAGGCTGCATTATACAATTGGAGGGATGTCAGGCTTTATTATACTGTATGGAGGGATGTGAGACTGCATTATACTATATGGAGGGCAGTGAGAGTGCATTATCCTATATGGATGGATATCAGCCTGCATTATACTATTTGGAGGGATGTGAGGCTGCATTATACTATATGGAGTATAATGACGGTGCATTATATTATATGGAGGATAATGGGGGTCCATTATAATAATTGTATGACTATTGGGGCTACCTTATGAATGGGGGACTATGGGCTGCATTATAATACATAGAGGACTATGGGGGTACATTGTAATATATGGAGGAATAAGGGGATGCATTATAATAGAGGACTGTGATGGCAGGGGAAGACCATATGAACCATGATGGGGGACATATATGCCATGATAAAGGACATATTCCGGGAGGAGGACCATATATAACAGGATGAGGGACATTAATACATAATGAAGGGGGAAAGGGGTCAAATTGTTAGTCTTTAAAGTACTTAGAATGCTACATGGGGCCAATACATCTGTCCAACTTGTGTGCATGGGGGGGGCAGGACTAAATTTCGCACCGGGCCCCACCAGACTCTGGTTACATCACTGCTCTCAACGCTCCGCACAGAGTGAACTGTGCCCTCACAGCAGAGACCAGGAGGCCAGTTACTGCCATGTACATTATTCAGAAGAATCAAACACCATCTAATAGGTATGTGGCCTCCCAACGCTCCACACAGTGTGAACTGGACCCATTGGTTCTCTGGGATATTACAGAGGAGTCTGGGGAGGATTTCTTCTCTCCCCGCAGACAACAAATGAACGCTTGTCTATAGGGGAGACAGGAGAGACAGCGGTCAGCAGACTCCAGTATAAATGTGTCCTCACTATCATCACTGCTACAGATTAGACAATATATTCCACTGGATCTGAATTCTACTCCAACCTTACAGAAATTAGCATTTGTCAAAATACGGATTATTGTAATTCATTTCGGTGCGGATGAAGCAAACTGGTGGCTGCTGTCACTGGACAAATATTTGTGGCACTTTAACGGGTCATGAAAAGGTTAATAAAATATTTATACTCCCCTCTCCGGACCCTCCACTCCTCACCTCCACCCTTCCAGTGCTTGGGACTTATCACCCCCACCAAGTACTGAATGCCCACCTCTTCACACTAGGCCATGACTTCTGGCTCTGACGAGGCTCGGGAAGCTTCTAGGTGAGGTTACGGCACACGACAGGAGACCACGTCCTTACACGCTTGTGTAGAAAGGTCCCGGACCTCATCAGAGCCATAAGTCCAGGCCAAGTGTGAAGAGACCAAGGATTCAGCGCTTGAAACCGATGAGATGATGCAAGAAGGGTCAGAGAGGCGAGCGGGGACGAAGCCAAGGGGCTCGAGAGGTGACTATATATATTTTTTTTCATTATTTATATCTTATGTGTAATATGCTCCGGAGTCTGGAGAGATTCCACAGTATCCGGGACGGCCTCGGTTACATAATCCCATGTCACCTCCATGTTCCCGCTGTATTTACACCCATATTAAAGGAGCACAGCGGTGTGATCACATATAGCGCTATCACATTATCACCAGATATCATCTGTATTTATCTGAATAGAGGAATCTACGGCTGAAGAAACTGAGAAAACACAAAACAGAAAATGTTCGGCCCAGAACTGTCCGGTCCGGAGAATGAGGAGAACGCGACACTTCTCTGCTTTATTTAGTGGTGACTCCTCACTGGGGGGTTTACTTGCAGGAGCGTCCTCTGTATACCAGTCATCATCCCGCATAGCACTGCCTTCATCCATTATAGCTGAAGGACCGTCCTCTGTACAGCACTCATCACCCCGCACATCACCGCCTTCCTCCATTATACCTGCATAAGCTTCCTCTGTACACGGCTCATCATCCCGCATAGCACCGCCTTTCTTCACTATATCTGCAGGAGCATCCTCTGTACACCGCTCATCACCCCGCACAGCACCGCCTTCCTCCATTTTATCTGCAGGACTGTCCTCTGTACACTGGTCATCACCCCGCACAGCACCGCCTTCCTCCATTTTATCTGCAGGACCGTCCTCTGTACACTGGTCATCACCCCGCACAGCACCGCCTTCCTCCATTATATCATCTGGATTAAGATTTTTCTGCTCTTTACCCAGATTTCAGATCTGTGAAAAAAATAATAGAAAAGTCACAGACAGAAGGAAAAGTCACAAAGAAAAAGGGTAAAGTCATGTGGAAACTTCTAGAGGATCGGAAAAAGGGGGGGTTTGAGGAAAGTGGGGGCATCCGAGAACCTCCCCAAAAAATGTTATATTGGGGAGTGATCTGGGACGGTCGGTCCCTCAATATGTTCCTGACAAACCTCCTAGATCTGGAGCTTCATGTAATCCAAGTGATGATAATTTGGATGTCTCTGTTGAGCTGATGATTTGCTCCATGGTGCAGGGGAACGCATCAGGGGTATGTTGTTGGGGATCCTCTACCACAGGGGACTTAGACATGAAACTACGGCCCTCGACTTAGCCACCCTCCTCACACACAACACTCCTCGCACAAACAGGCAACCCTGGCACACAACCCTCATTAAAGACCTGAGAAGAGCTTTCAGGGTTGCCGAGAGGAGATGGAAGAAATCTCATTCCACTGAGTACTTCGCGTTGTTCAAGCAGTCCTCACCAACTTCAAGTTCGCACTCACTGCCGCAAAACAAGCTTTCTTCTCATCCCTAATAACCTCCCTGTCCCACAATCCCAAACAGCTTTTTAAAACTTTCAATTCTTTACTCCATTCGGCCGCTCCTCCTCCCTCTCCCCTTATCTCTGCTGAAGACTTTGCCTTCTTCAAGCAGAAGATCGATAAAATCAGACAGCCTTGACCCACTGTCCCCACAGCTCCCACTCTCACCTACACTGCCC
>JARQOC010000005.1:578187340-578239684 GCA_033576535.1 Allobates femoralis
AAGAGAAATGTAACTATTCCCAGTGATAACACCTTTGAGGCTGCTTTTATATGGTGTGGCCAGGATGGTTTTTGCTGTTATTGCATATTGTGCTGCTAATTTTGAAGCTAGCAGTAAAATTTTATTTCAGTTGCAATATAGAAATAACACCCTGTTGTAACATGTAAGTGCAGCCTCAGGCCCTTTTATATGGGCAGATAATGTCCTCTAACGAGTCGAATGATGATGTAGGAAGTTGATTATTTGCTTTTTATGTATCCGTGATGGATTGTTCCCTATTTATTATTGTCGGCAGCACTTTCTCTATTTACACAGAGGGATGTGCTGCCAACAATAATAACTTTTATACCTGAGATAAATATAAGATCAATGATGATTTTTCTTTTGTGCTTTGACACTGATTGGGTAATAATTCAGAATGAACATTAGTAAAATTGATTGTTTATTCTAACTTCACCCAAAGTAAATGAAACTTTAATTCCTTAGATATATAATGAAGGTTATATTATTAAAAATAACAGTTTTATTCTTTGCAGATGACTGTACCAAGAGCTCTGAGGGACATCTGATATCTTTAGAATTCAAAGCAGACGATTGTAGAATCACACAAGATACATGTACCCAGCGTGCGGACTTCTCAGGTATACCCCAGCTGCTCACAGCAGACATCGATCATCTGATGATTTGAATGAAAATTCATCACAGACTGTAAAACAAAATAAAAGTCAGAGACGAAACGATGAAGATAAAAGAGCTGCTACATTGGAGAAGCCATATTCATGTTCAGAATGTGGGGAAAATTTTGCTCATAAATCAGCTCTTGTTACACATAAGAGAATTCACACAGGGGAGAAGCCGTTTTCATGTTCAGAATGTGGGAAATGGTTTGCTTATAAATCACATCTTGTTATACATGAAAGATATCACACAGGAAAGCAGACCTATTCATGTTTCGAATGTGGGAAATGTTTTGCTCATAAATCAGATCTTGATAGGCATGAGCTAATTCACACAGGGGAGAAGCCATATTCTTGTTCAGAATGTGGGAAAGGTTTTACTCAGAAATCAAGTCTTGTTGTACATGAGAGAAGCCACACAGGAGAGAAGCCATATTCATGTTCAGAATGTGGGAAAGAGTATCCTAGTAAATCAGCACTTGTTGAACATGAGAAAATCCACAGAGAAGAGAAACCATATTTATGTTCAGAATGTGGGAAATGTTTTACTGATAAATCAGTTCTTGTTAGACATAAGAAAATTCACACAGGAGAGAAGCCAAATTCATGTTCAGAATGTGGGAAAGAGTTTACTAGCAAATCGGCTCTTGTTGAACATGAGAGAATCCACATAGGAAAGAAGCCATATTCATGTGCAGAATGTGGGAAATGTTTTACAACTAAATCAACTCTTGTTACACATGAAACACTTCACGTAGGAAAGAAGCAAAATTCATGTTTCGAATGTGGAAAATGTTTTGCTCATAAATCAGATCTTGATAGACATGAGAGAATTCACACAGGCGAGAAGCCATATTCATGTTCAGAATGTGGTAAAGGTTTTAATCAGAAATCACGTCTTGTTCTACATGTGAAAACTCACACACGAGAGAAGCCATTTTCGTGTTTAGAATGTGGGACATGTTTTACTCATAAATCACATCTTGTTACCCACGAAACACTTCACACAGGAAAGAAGCCAAATTCCTGTTCTAAATGTGGAAAATGTTTTGTTCATAAATCAGATCTTGATAGACATGAGAGAATTCACACAGGCGAGAAGCCATATTCATGTTCAGAATGTGGGAGATGTTTTGTTCAGAAATCAAGTCTTATTAGACATGAGACTATTCACACTGGCGTGAAGCCATTTTCATGTTCAGAATGTGGGAAATGTTTTATTCAGAAATCGGCTCTTGTTTCACATGAGAGAATTCACACAGGAGAGAAGCCATATTCATGTTCATAATGCGGGCAATGTTTTGCTCAGAAATCACATCTTACACATAATATGGCTTATCTCCAGTGTGAATTATCTTAAGTGCAGAATGTGGGAAATTGTTTAATCAGAAATCAGCTCTTGTTACACATGAGAAAACTCACACAGGATAGAAGCCATTTTCATGTTCAGAATGTGGGAAATGGTTTGCTCATAAATCAAATCTTCACAACCATGACAGTACACACAAAAAAAAACACATTTCCTAGACCTTGTATCAAAGGTACCTGATGCCTCTATTTGCTTTTCTGTGTTCTCTTCTGTCTTCATCATTTTTGATTATGTGCACATTAGATTTAAGGTTTCTCTTCCTAATGTATGTTATTTCTCTTTGTTAGGCTGGCTTCACACTGTGACAGGATCAGGTCCGGGGCTGTCCAATGTGAATCGGGCAGCCCCCAGACCCAATTTGGACACAGAACCAGAGGGCCAAATATGCCCTCCGGACTAGTGTGCTGCCCGGATCACTGCAGTGGTCCTGGATGAAATTTCAGGCTCGTGGGGAGCTCGCCGCGGTTCTGAAAGCTGAGCGGGGACCTTACCATGGTGCTGAGGTTCAGCACCTGGTGTCCGGCTCCCAGATCCAATGTCTTGTCGGCTTGAGGGGGATCCGACGCCATACATTCCCCCATGTTAGGGGGCGCTGGATTGCCCCGGACCCGGGAGGACACAATTGTGTCCGAATTTGCATGCTCCGTGTTTTTGTGTCCGGAGCAAAAATCGTTTGCAGCCTGATGCTGCTGGACAGGGAGAAACCGGATGGCGAATAGCTGCCATCGGCCCTGTCCGGCACCATAGGGCTGCATTACAGCAAAATCGGGTCCGGGGCTGTCCCATTCACATCGGAAAGCCCCGAACCTGATCCTGCCGCAGTGTGAAGCCGGCCTTACTCCTTGTGGCTCGGGGGAAAATACCAATACCATGTGTTGAATCTTGTAGCCATTTACTTCCAATAAATTAATTTTTATTGCCCCCACCCTGGTTTGGATAGTCTTTGTCAGAAGTGCCACATCCTGGATCCTCTGTTCCACTATTGGAGATTATTGTGTGTTCGGAATAAGATGTCTCCTCAAGTTGGGGAAAAAAACGGGCGAAAACGGCCCGAGATTAGTGGGGACACCGGTGACCCATGGATTGTGTGGCCTGCTGCGGTAGTAGGGGGTAAAAACGGGCCAAGGTGAATAAAATGCCCTTTGATGTGACAAAGCCATAGGGAGCAACCAGTAACCCTGAGCCCAGAGATGTATATAGTAACAGAAAAATTACCCCTTTACTAATGAGAAAAACTTTATTAGCTAAAGTCATTAAAAATACCCAAATAACACCACAAGGCTATACATATAAAAAGGGAAACCGGAATATCCCCTAAAACAATAGGGTAGTGTAGAAGGAAAGTGTCCCGGAAAAAATGTTATATATAACATTTATGCCCACATTGGTGTAATATCTCTTATAAATACACCACAATAAATGTCCCTCCACATTCTTGCCATTAGATATGCAGCTGGTATAGTGCTGACCAGTTCAGCTATATCCGATAGAAACCTGTTCATCTCCTTACATGGTTACTTACCATATCGAAAGATGTCCATTTAGTATAAGAGGGAACAAAAGTCTCTGTTTACACAGGAGCCTCTGTGTATGGGTATTCTGCATTTCAAAGTACTATGCTTTCACTGGTGTTAGGGTGGCTTCACACTGCGGCGTGATCCGGTCCGGGGCTGTCTGAGATGACCCTGACAGCCGCGGACTGGATCAGCACACAGGAGTGGAGGGCTAATTTGCCTTCCGGTCCGGCGCACGCAGTTCCCGCTGCTAAGTCAGGACCGCGGGCGCAGCTGTGTGCGCTCCACACCGGACCGGAGGGCAAATTAGCCCTCCAGTCCTGTGTGCTGATCCGGTCAGGTTCATCCCGGACCGGATCGTGCCGCAGTGTGAAGGCACCCTTAGAAATCTCCCTTCAGATCTCCCTCTATCCATTTAAACATGTCTTCAGATTCCACACACGTTCCTTTTTGCTGACACCTGTTGTTATGGGCAAAACAACATAAAATGAGGACAATCAAAGTCTGAGAGCGAGACAAAAAGCCCATTCTGTCAGGAGCCTCTCTCTCTAGGTGTAAAGTATGCAGTAATCTAATCATTCACCAATGACATTTCCAAAATAGTGCACGGTGCGAGCGTGCACTTGCCTCCCCCCCCCCCCCCCCCCCCCCCAACATGTGCATGTATGAGGGGGGGTGTCTGTCACATGCACACAAGCTGGGACAGGTTAAAATTAACTCTGAGACACCCAAGGGGTCTCTTGGAACTATGACCACAGTTCTGCACACTGCCCCTGTCTCTCCTGTCCTCTCCTCTGCAGTGGCGTAACTTCAGGCCCAGGGGCCCCGATGCAAAAGCTCCAACGGGGCCCCTAATAATTGGAAATCTTTAATACTATTAGTCTTTTTCTATAGGTCAAAGGGATTTTTGGGGCCCGGGTGCGATCGCAACCCCTACACCTATTGTAGTTACGCCCCTGCTCCTCTGCATGTCTCCCAGCTCCTCTGTATTCCCCCCTCTCATAGTCCAGCGTTCCTGCAACTTCCAAAAGACATCCTGTGTTCTGCAGCATCCAGCATAACTATCAATCTCCATTTAATGTACTAACCCTCTCCTTCCCCCATGCTGTTATCTATACTGCTATTTAACTGTTGCTTTCCATCCTGCTTATTTTCTATATATTAAGCCTTTGCTTACTCATACATTGCTATACTGTATGTTAATCTCTGTATTCTTGTTTTAACCCTTTATTGTATTGCTTTACTCTGTTAAACATTAATGTCAAGGAAAGTTAGTGTCAGGCACGTGGTTGTAATCAATTAATATAGTGTGGATGAATGTTTATGTAACATGGGTGGGATATAATTATTAGCAAGTGTGTTTTGCGTTGTATTAGTTATTGTATTATTGCATATAGTGTTGTGTTCTTTGTGCTAGTTAGAATATATTTATAATATTGTAGTCTCTTTGGGTGAGGGTAATAAATATTCCTTTATTAGAACAGTCTTGTCTCATTATGTCACCAATATATTTATTTATATATAGTTAATCAGCTAAGGAATAGAAAGAGTCAAGGAAGGGTAGATTCTAGACATTGGTTATTGTAGTCAGAACTGAATAATAATACAATAATATTCAGACTCAACCCTAAAAACACTAAGAATTAAGTGATAGAAGAACAATTTTTCTTTCTACAAAATTGTTTAGTGTGTAAAAGCGGCAAAACATAAACAAATTATATAAATGTATCGCTGTATTCATACTGACCCAGAGAATAAAGTTGTCATTGTTTTAAGTGTGTGATAGTGGCCAAACATAAAAAATATACATCTGGTATTGTTGTAATCGTACCGACTCAAAGAATAAAACCATATAATCACTTATACCACAAGGTGAATGATGTAAAAATAAATCAGACCAATTCTTAACCTGCTGTTGGAATATTCATTCTTTTTCCAAAGATTGTAGTAGCGCTCAGCTCACATTTATCGTGCTCTCTAGGTTGGGGCACTGACTTATATTTTCCTTATATACTTTTATATTTTTACTAATACTCTAGGTGAGAAACAATAAGTTTTTCCCTTAACCTAGCACCCAATAGATATATCTGTCTGCTGAAAAGAAGATAATGTTGTGTTGAGATGGATGAGAACTGAGAAGATAAGCTGTCCTCTGGATGCCTATGCCAAGGAGTATCAGGAAACATACCAGGAGCCCAGAGATGGCACCGTGTCAAGAAGAAGGATGGACTCAGCAGAGAAGACAAAGGACTAATTATTACTAACAGAGATAGATATATTAGCCTAACCCCCATCTAATCCCACTTTGTCCTGGCCATTTCATGCCTAGTCCCTAGAGTATAAAATGTAGTGTACCCGGAAATAAAGTTAGTTGCTGTGACCATTGCCATTGCTTAATAAAGCAACGAACATATTATAAGTTTGAACCAGATTCTCCGTCTGATTTACTCTTATCTGGTACCATATGTTCATAGTCTAATTTGGAGTGACTGGTGAAGGAGTGTATTGTCGCAACGACCCCGACATCTATGCTGAGTGCTTACATTGGGATTTCCATATAAATTTCTAAAATATGTGATTCAAACACAAGATTCCCTATAATGAGACAGAGGGAGTCATTTTGGACTGTCTATGATCCAGCGGTGTCGATCTTGTTAGTGGTGCATAAAAGCGTGGTCAACCAGTTTTGAACCACGTCTGAAAAGGACAACGCTGAACAGAGGCCAGACAGGGTCCAAACTAACTCTGCTGCCTTATTATAGTGAATGGATCCATCAGGGGTTTCATCATTCAGAAATGTAGATGTAAGGGCTCAGTATAGAGCCCAGGGTAAATATGATTCAAAATATTATGAAAAATTTTCCCAATAAAAGCTTCAACTCAATGCACAAAAAGACAAGTCCTCAGGTGCGTCATCTGTCAATGGAAATATAGGAGGCTTCCATGTTACTGGCAACACAAAGGCTCTGGAAAGACGCTATGGCCCCTCGCCCCCCAAAAGAAATCCAGAAAAACCTGGATTCCCAAATCCATATGCACTGCTCCCTTCTGAGCCCTGTAGTGTGCCTAGACCATATTCAGCGTACATGATTGGCATTATTGTAGAGAGGAGAGCTCGCTTAATGTATAGGGTGTGTGTCTCCAGAATTCACAAGCTGGTAACAATGTGCGGGCACTACAATGGCAGCTTTGTCATTTTCATTGGCAACATCCTTTGCTGCTTTCTGGAAAAAAACCATGGAATAAAAATCACTGCACTAGGGGACAATTTCCCAGCGGGGGTAGCTTCCTAAACAGGACCACATAAGGGGTTATTCTGCTTTTCTGTCACTTAGGGGCTCTGCAAATGGAGTCTACAACCTATTCTAGGAAACTGCACTCCTTCCCTCCTGAGCCTCACCATGTAGCTAAGCAGTACTGTACTGCCACATGTGGGTGATTGCTACGTCTAGCAGGAATTGTAGGACAGATTTTGATGCCTTTTTTATACCGATCTTCCCATGTGAAAATGTAAAATCTGGGGCTAAAATCATTTTTTTTGATATAAGTGTAATTATTTTTTCTTTATTGCCCAATGGTATACAATTCAGTAACACGTGGTGTTAATTCGCTCACTGCAACCCTAGAGGAGTTCATTGCGAGGTGTAGTATGTACAATGGCATGATTTATGGGGGGGGTTCTGCTGTTCTTGCACCTCAAGGCTCGGCCAATGTGACATTGCACCCGCAAACCATTCCAACTATATCTGCACTCCAAAATGATGCTCCTTCCCTTCTGACGTTTGCATTGTGCCTCAAAAGTAGTTTTCAACCACATACAGGGACTCGGCAAACTTTGGAAAAACTCACCTTTAGGAATACGACATAGAGGAAAAATCATAGAACGCAGATGTTATTAATGTGAGCAGCCTGGTCATCTGCAAGCCCACTGTCCAGGTGTTCTGAGGCAGAACGGCTACAGACACTCTTTGCCTGTCTATTATCTGCAGACCCCCTCAACAGGAGAAGAGCAGGATTCAGTCCCTGATTATTTGCCAAGTGACTCTGATATATTGGCTCCCTTACCAGGAGTCTATGGGGTGCGAGCCACAGCCACCTGTTCTGATCATCAGCACAAGCATCTACAGGAGGTCATCCTGAATGGCCAAAAAGTTGTTGGCTTTCGTGACACTGGGGCTTTTCTCACCATAGCTGTTCCCCGAGTAATCAACCAGAAGCAATTCAAAAGGGACCAGGAATTGCCATTGAATTGGCTGGTGGTACTCAGACAGGCCCGGACTGGTAGGCGGGACTACCGGGACTTCTCCCTATAGGCCAGTGGTGGGGGTGTGGCCAGGGGTCGGTGCTCCAGCTCCTCCGGCCGTAGGCCGGCTGTAAGTCATTATGTGGTGGCCATTATGCACAGATGCAGGCCCAGAGTCCCTGGCCCTGTCACTGCCTGCCTGCACGCTCTGCACCCTGTCCTCCCCTCTATTAGACCAACTAATCTGTCTTTTGGGAGTAAGAGGGAAGGGGTGTGTGCGGGGGTCGGGGGCCACACCTCCATACATGTAGACACAGGGAGCTGAATGACCCCGGAAATACCAGCACCTGTGTTTCCAGGGTCAGAGGAGCTCTAATCAGCTCCCTGTGTTAGAGAGGAGCAGAGAGTGGGTGCAGTGCAGTGACATCCTCATTATCAGCAAACTGCAGGTGCAGGACGTCACCACAGAGTGAGGAGGAGGATGACATGGGGCCAGGAGGAGGACGAGCCTTGAGTCAGCAGGATGACACAGGAGGAGGTCAAGCCTGGAGCCAGGAGGATAACACAGGAGGAGCAGTAAGTATACACAGCTCATGGACCTGAAAGATGGGGGTGGGGGGCAGGAAGGCTAATTTTCCCCCCATTGAGGAATAGCAGGCTCCCCTGCCCCAGCCCTGCAGTGATCACTCTCCCATACACATCTGATTGCCTTCTACCTATATGTGATTCATTAATTATTAATGCACATAACTGCAGCCAGACCTCAGTGTAAATATGATCCATGCAGATACATGTCCAGTGAGCAGTATATACACCCTGGACTCTATTAACTCTCTGTGACCATTGTTCTTACACCTAGGTGAAATATTTCATGGCTGCAGGAATAATTCTGCTTCATAGACCAGTCTAAGGCTGCCTTCACATTAGCATTTTTGAACGCTGCGTACCGAACGCAGCCAAACGCTTGAGCACTGCATTCCTATGTTTAACATGGGAACGCATGTGCGTGCGTTTGGCTGCGTGCGTTTGCGTTTGCATTCGGATGCGCACAATTTGTGCGCCCTCCGAACGCAGCTTGTTGCATTTTTTGTGCGGTCACTTGTTTTATCTGCAAGCGCCCGCAAGCGCACAAACAATGCATAGATCTCAATGGATCCGCAGTGTCCTCCGCATGACAGCGCAGGAGAACGCTGCGGATCACATTGAAATCTCTCCCGGTGGCCGCTGGTGATCAGCGGCGGCCACCGGAAAATCCTGCAAAGCCATAGCTGATCTCCTGCCGGTGTCAGCGGGGAGAAACAGCTGATCTGACAGCTGTTTAAATCTCCCGCACTGACACCGAATAGGTGATATCGTCGCGGGAGTTTTGAAGCAGCGATCAGCTGTTTCATATCTCCTGCACTGATATCACCCTATTATATAGTATATAAACAGTATAAGGGTACCTTTACACGCCGCTACTGGCGGGTGGATACAACCAGCTACTTGCGACAAATGTAGCTTGCATCGGCAATGTACCCCATAGTAGCGGCGTGTGAAGACGGTAGTAGGCACTCGGCAGTAGATGCATCTGTTTCCGAGCACTGCCCTTAAACAGGTGGCTACACAGCCGATTGTAGCGACCTGTATCGGCGTGTAAAGAAGGAACAGAAGGGTTGTTTCTACATCATGCTATGTACCTGCTATGTAGCTGGGGCGTGACACAGGCTCCGGGTTACTGCGCCCCATCAGCAATCATTGGTGGAAGCTCCTGCGTTACGATTGGTAGTCGCTGCATAGGGAGGCATATTCAAGGAGCTGACCAGTCACACTACACAATTGCTCGAGCGACATGTATTAATCAGCCTCCTGCGATGCCTGCCCAATCATGGGTTTCTTGCTTTGTCCTATCAGCGTACGGACGTCTCGTAATCCACAATTGTGGCACGCCTATGTGCTGTCCCTGCTGCACCAGGGCCGCCTATATTAGCTTGTTGTAGCGGTGTGTAAATGAGGTAAGATGAGCTACAGAAGGTAACTTGAGACACCCGGCGGTGTATCCAGAGATAGATGTAACCTACTGTAGCGCACCTAGTGGCGGCGTGTAAAGATGGTGCGATTACCGTTTGTAACCGTTTGTGCGTGCTCGTGCACGTGAAGTAGCTGGTTGTATCCACCCGCCAGTATCGGCGTGTAAAGGTACCCTCAGGGATAGTAGTGTACAACATCTAATAATATCAAATGTGCAAAGTGTAACAAAAGATCAATAATAATAAAAATTACGAAATGTCTATTATATAGCATAGGATACATTATATAATACAATCTATGTAATGCCTAGTAAACAGCATATAACATAGTAAATTATATATGGTAGTATATAAGGAAATGTACAGTACTGTACAACACGTGTTATAGTAATATGGAGAGTGTGTATATACTGTATAGATTAGAGCAGGGGTCTCAAACATGCAGCCCCCGGACTTCAAAGTGCGGCCCGCGGCACCGTGGACAATGTAAGGACGCCGGGATCCACTGTGCAGGTGGCCACCACTGTGCAATGTGCTGGGGACTGCGGCTTTATTATCACTTCCTGCGGCCGCTACGACAAGCTCCAAGACTCCTTCCCTCAGCTACATCAGTGGAAGCTGGCGAGCCAATCGGATCACAGACTCGCAAGTGACGTCATCCAATCAGAAACCTTAAGTGACGTCATACACCAACGTCACTTGTGGGTCTGTGATCCGATTGGCTCGCCAGCTTCCATTGATGTAGCTGAGGGAAGGAGGCTTGGAGCTTGTCGTAGCGGCCTCAGGAAGTGATAATAAAGCCGCAGTCCCCAGCACTATGCACCATGGCGTCCGCCTGCACAGTGGATCCCGGCATCGTTAAGGTGTGTGTGTGTGAGGGAGAGTGTGACTGTGTGTATGAGAGTGTGTGTGTGTGTATATATATGAGTGTGTGTATGAGTGTGTATGAGAAAGTGTGTGTGTGTGTGTATGTGAGTGTGTATGAGAGAGTGTATGAAAGTGTGTGTGTGTGTGTGTGTGTGTGTATGAGAGAGTGTGTGAGTATGTATGAGAAAGTGTGTGTGTGCATTTGAGTGTGTGTATGAATGTATACATGAGTGTGTGTATGTGTGTATGAGAGTCTGTAAAAGTGTGTGTATGTGAGTGAGTATGAGAAAGTGTGTGTGTGTATGTGAGTGTATGAGAGTGTGTGAATATGAGTGTGTATGTGAAAGTGTGTGTATGTGAGTGTGTATGAGAAAGTGTGTGTGTATGAGAAAGTGTGTGTGTATGAGAGTGTGTGTGTGTATGAGAGAGTGTGTGAGTATGTATGAGAAAGTGTGTGTGCGTGTGTGCGTATATGAGTGTGCGTATGAATGTATGCATGAGTGTGTGTATGAGAGTCTGTAAAAGTGTGTGTATGAGAGTTTGTGTGTATGAGAGTGTGTGTGTGGAGAGTGTGTGTGTGTGTTTATGAGAGTCTGTGTAAAAGTGTGTGCATGTGAGTGAGTATGAGAAAGTGTGAGTGTGTGTATGAGTGAGTGTGTGTATGAGAGTGTGTATGAGTGTGTGTGTATGAGAGAGTGTGTGTGTATGAGAGTGTGTGTATGAGAGAGTGAGTGTGTATGAGAGTATGTATGAGAGAGTGTGTATGTGTGTATGAGTGTGTGTCAGTGTGTATGTGCGTGTATGAGAGTGTGTGTATGAGAGTGTGTGTGAGTGTGTATGAGAGACTGTGTGTGTGTGCGCAAAAAGAAGCGAGACCAGGTTGGGACATCACTACAAAGTGGCATCAGGATGGGGACATTACTGCAAGAAGAGGACCAGATGAGGACATTACTACAAGACGAGGACCAGGATGGGGACATTACTACAAGAAGGGGACCAGTATGGGGACATTACTACAAGATGAGGACCAGGATGGGACATTACTACAAGAAGAGGACCAGGATGGTGACATTACTACAAGAAGAGGACCAGAATGGGGACATTACTACAAGAAGAGGACCAGGATGGTGACATTACTACAAGAATGACCATAGTGGGGGACATTAATATAGGATGGGAACCAGTATGAGGACATTATTACAAGAAGGGGACCAGGATGGGGACATTACTACAAGATGAGGATCAGGATGAGAACATTACACAAGATGAGGACCATTATGGGGACATTACTACAAGAAAGGAACTACGGTGGGGACATTACTAAAAGGAGAACAGGATTTGATCTTTACTACATTAAGCGAAAAATTCTGGAATTACTAAAAATGTCACTTAGTAATGCGGCCCTCCGATATCAATTTTTTTCTATGTGCGGCCCACCAACCCAGCCGAGTTTGAGACCCCTGGATTAGAGTATATCATGTATCGCATCCACTGTAATGTATTGTAGTGCAGAACACGAGGTAAAGTACATAGTCATATAGAAAGTGTATACTGTGCTATGTATAATGTATGGTATATTGAGAATACATGCTGATATATATTTTCTGCTATGTACGGTAGTATATAATGAAATCTATCTAATGTAGGTTGTGTATACAGTGTACACTATGTCCTGTATAACATGCAGTGTATGGTGTATACTTTGTAGTTTATAGTGTGCGCTCTGTGGTGTGTAGTATATAATATACCATATCATGCATAGTATGTATTATATCACTATCTGTATTGTTATACCGTATATACTCGTGTATAAGCCGACCCCCCTACTTTTGCCCCCAAAACCTGGGAAAATCTATTGACTCGTGTATAAGCCGAGGGTGGACCCCAGCACAGGTATACAGTCCCCCCCAGTGGTATACAGCAGCCTCCCCAGAGGTATATACAGCAGCCCCAGTGGTAGTATACAGCAGCCTCCCCAGTGGTAGTATACAGCAGTTCTCCCCTGTGGTAGTATAGAGCAGTCTCCCCCTGTGGTAGTATACAGCAGTCTCCCCCTGTGGTAGTATACAGCAGCCTCCCCCTGTGGTAGTATACAGCAGCCTCCCCCTGTGGTAGTATACAGCAGCCACAGAGGTATATACAGCAGCCCCAGTGGTAGTATACAGCAGCCTCCCCAGAGGTATATACAGCAGCCCCAGTGGTAGTATACAGCAGCCTCCCCAGTGGTAGTATACAGCAGTCTCCCCCTGTGGTAGTATAGAGCAGTCTCCCCCTGTGGTAGTATACAGCAGTCTCCCCCTGTGGTAGTATACAGCAGCCTCCCCCTGTGGTAGTATACAGCAGCCTCCCCCTGTGGTAGTATACAGCAGCCACAGAGGTATATACAGCAGCCCCAGTGGTAGTATACAGCAGCCTCCCCAGTGGTAGTATACAGCAGCCTCCCCAGTGGTAGTATACAGCAGTCTCCCCCTGTGGTAGTATACAGCAGCCTCCCCCTGTGGTAGTATACAGCAGCCACAGAGGTATATACAGCAACCCCTCCCCTGTGGTAGTATACAGCAGCCCCCTCCCCCTGTGGGTATACAGCAGTGCCTCCCCCTGTGGTATATACAGCAGCCCCTCCCCTGTGGTAGTATACAGCAGCCCCCCCCTGTGGGTATACAGCAGTGCCCTCCCCTGTGGTATATACAGCCCCCCCACCCCCCGTTGCTGCCGCACACCTGTAAAAAGAAGATCTTTCATACTTATCTTCCTGCTGTCACCGCGCGCATCCTACGCTCTCCTTCTTGCTTGCACCCGGCGTCCATCCATATGACCGCGCACAAATAATGACGTCATTATTTGTGCGCGGTCACGTGGATGGACGCCGGGTGCAAGCAAGAAGGAGAGCGGAGGATGCGTGCGGTGACAGCAGGAGAATAAGTATGAAAGATCTTCTTTTTACAGGTGTGCGGCAGCAACGGGGGGGGGGCTGTATACTACCACAGGGGGGCGGAGGAGCACTGACAGTGCAATGTAATATGTACGGCTCCCCCTGCCGCTGATGGACAGGGAGATGCAGTGCATATTGCATTGCACTAATGAGCGGCCCCACGTGACCGGCCGCTCACTATACAGCCTCCCCCACCTCCTCCAGCCCCCGGACACCGGCCCCACACACTCAGCCGTATAGTGATTCGTGTATAAGCCGAGGGGGGCACTTTTCAGCACAATTTTTGTGCTGAAAAACTCGGCTTATACACGAGTATATACAGTATATATATACACAGCACAGTACCACTTCTCCTGTCCTTGTATACTGGGTATAATCCTCAGTATCTGTATTATTGTGTATATATACTCTGCACAGTGCCACTTCTTCTGTCCTGTATACAGGGTGTAATCCTCAGTATCTGTATTTTTCTGTATATATACACTGCACAGTACCACTTCTCCTGCCCTGTATACTGGGTGTAATCCTCAGTATCTGTATTATTCTGTATATATACACTGCACAGTACCACTTCTCCTGTCCTGTATACGGGGTGTAATCCTCAGTATCTGTATTTTTCTGTATATATACACTGCACAGTACCACTTCTCCTGCCCTGTATACTGGGTGTAATCCTCAGTATCTGTATTATTATGTATATATACACTGCACAGTACCACTTCTCCTGTCCTGTATACTGGGTGTAATCCTCAGTATCTGTATTATTCTGTATATATACACTGCACAGTACCACTTCTCCTGTCCTGTATACAGGGTGTAATCCTCAGTATCTGTATTATTCTGTATATATACACTGCACAGTGCCACTTCTCCTGTCTTGTTTACTGGGTGTCATACTCAGTGTCTGTATTATTGTGTATATATACACTGCACAGTACCACTTCTCCTGTCCTGTATACAGGGTGTAATCCTCAGTATCTGTATTTTTCTGTATATATACACTGCATAGTGCCACTTCTCCTGTCTTGTTTACTGGGTGTAATCCTCAGTGTCTGTATTATTGTGTATATATACACTGCACAGTACCACTTCTCCTGTCCTGTATACTGGCTGTAATCCTCAGTGTCTGTATTATTCTGTATATATACACTGCACAGTACCACTTCTGCTGTCCTGTATACTGGGTGTAATCCTGAATTATATATATTATTCTGTATATACACTACACAGTACCACTTCCCCTGTCCAGTATGCTGGGTATAATCCCATGTATCTGTATTATTCTGCATATATACACTGCACACTACCATTTCCCCTGTCCTGTATACTGGGTGTAATCCTCAGTATCTGTATTATTCTGTATATATACACTGCACAGTACCACTTCTCCTGTCCTGTATACTGGGTGTAATCCTCAGTATCTGTATTATTCTGTATATATACACTGCACTGTACCACTTCTCCTGTCCTGTATACTGGGTGCAATCCTCAGTATCTGTATTTTTCTGTATATATACACTGCACAGTACCACTTCTCCTGTCCTGTATACTGGTGTAATCCTCAGTATCTGTATTATTCTGTATATATACACTGCACAGTTCCACTTCTCCTGTCCTGTATACTGGGTGTAATCCTCAGGATCTGTATTATTCTGTATATATACACTGCACAGTACCACTTCTCCTGTCCTGTATACTGGGTGTAATCCTCAGTATCTGTATTTTTCTGTATATATACACTGCACAGTACCACTTCTCCTGTCCTGTATACTGGTTGTAATCCTCAGTATCTGTATTATTCTGTATATATACACTGCACAGTACCACTTCTCCTGTCCTGTACACTGGGTGTAATCCTCAGTATCTGTATTATTCTGTATATACACACTGCACAGTACCACTTCTCCTGTCCTGTATACTGGGTGTAATCCTCAGTATCTGTATTTTTCTGTATATATACACTGCACAGTACCACTTCTCCTGTCCTGTATACTGGTTGTAATCCTCAGTATCTGTATTATTCTGTATATATACACTGCACAGTACCACTTCTCCTGTCCTGTATACTGGGTATAATCCTCAGTATCTGTATTATTCTGTATATATACACTGCACAGTACCACTTCTCCTGTCCTGTATACTAGGTGTAATCCTCAGTATCTGTATTATTCTGTATATATACACTGCACAGTACCACTTCTCCTGTCCTGTTGTCAGAGAGGTGGTATTGGACTTTGTGATTTTTAGCATTTAACTTGTTTAAATTGATTATCCCCAATATGGAAGTCATCACTTCTCTTCTGTATAGGTGATGACTTTCCCTTTGCTGCGGATTTGACCGCTGGGACTCAACAATCCTGAGAAACGTAGCTTTGAACAGTAACATGTGAATGGAGCTGCAGTTGATTATTCCCTCTGCTGCACCATTCACGTGTGACTCTTCAGATCACTCCTTTAAGGAAGTGATGAGGCCACGACAACGTAAAAGCAAATTTCACTGATCGGGGCTGATGGGTCATATAGTATGTGGGCTGGTGGGATCTTTTTTCCAGGGCTGCTTTTTGGTCCCAGTCCGGCCCTGTACTCAGATATATATTCCAAGAGTGAGTGTGACCCTTAATTATGGCTTTGGGTCAAATGCATGATCCTTGTGATGAGCGGCCACTTTGTCGGTACGGTAACCCAAAGTCAAGCCAAGAGAGCAGCAGATGTGGACGTGTTCAACCCGTCAATGGAACTAAGGCTACCAGAACCGTCATCACAGCCGGTGAGTGATTCTCCTTGTGGGGATCATATGAATGTCACTTGGGATAAAGTTTAGTTTAGACAAGAGGTAGAGACTGACCCCACCCTAGCTAGTTTTAGAACTCGGGCTGAAATAGGGCAGTTAGGGGAAAATGGATAAACATTTTTCAGAGAAAATGGACTTCTATATCGGGTGACCAACACTGACTCCCTAGATCAGAGGTCCCCAATGTCAGTCCTCGAGGGCCGAACCAGTGCAGGTTTTCAGGATTTCCTTACTATTGCACAGGGATTGGAATCATTGCCTGCTGTGAAATACTAAGGAGATCCTGAAAACCTGCACTGGTTCGGCCCTCGAGGACTGACATTGGGGACCTCTGCCCTAGATAAACCGTGGACTTATTGCAAACAGCTGATTGTCCCCTGGAAATCCAAAGCTTCCCTATTTCACCTTGCTCATGATATCCCTACTGCTGGCCATCAAAGGAAAACCTGCACTGAGAGGACGATTGACTCAGATTGTCTAATGACCTGGGATTTCTCAAGCAGTGGCTCATTTCTGCCGAACTTGCGACATATGTCAGCGTAGAGGGCGATCAGGGGATCACCCAAAGGCACCTGTGTAAGCACTCCCTATAATAGAAGAACCCTTTCAAAGAGTATCTGTTAATATAATTAGACCCCTGGCTGAACCAAGTAAATCTGGAAAGCAGTACATTCTCACTGTTGTGGACTACGCCTCCCGCTATCCAGAAGCTGTGGTTACCATTTTCACCAGAGTAGGATTCCCAAATGAGATTCTGTCAGACCAAGGCTCCCAGTTCATGTTGGAGTTGGTATAGTGTCTGTGGAGTACGAGAGATCCGAACGACACCTTATCATCCTCAAGCAAATGGACTTTGTGAACAATTCAGTGGTACTCTGAAGAATATGCTAAGGGCCTTCACTGAGAGGGATTCAGACTGGGAGAAGTACCTACCCCATCTCCTGTTCGCCTATCAGGAAGTTCCCCAAGAGTTCACTGGGTTTTTTCCCTTTGAGCTACTCTATGGAAGAAAGGTCAGAGGACCCTTAACCCTGCTAAAGGAGTATTGGAGAGAGGCAAGTTGAAGGTACAGGAATCCCTGTTGTTCCATATGTCTCCATATGTCCTAAAGCTTAGGGAAACTTGCTTGTTTTGCCCAGGATCTTTTGTAGAAATCTCAAAGCAGACAGAAGACTTGGTATGACCGCAAAGCACGCTATCGGGAGTTTGTAGATGGACAACAGGTCTTAATGGTTGTTCTCCATCGGCAAAATAAACTGCAGACAACATGGGGGGGTCCCGTCAGGGTTCTCAGAAAACTTAATGACACCAATTACTTTCTTGGTTTAGATGATCAGGGTGTAAGACAAAAGACTGTCCATGTGAATATGATCTGGCATCCAGCAGGTCCCGTAGACCTGACGATAGTAGGTCCTGAGCTCCCGGGGATGGAATGGAAGTGATCCGAACAACCCGGGGGGGGGACGTGAAACGAAGACCCCCTTTGATAGTACTGGGAAACCAATGACAGGAGGATATGTCCTGCTGCTGATGGAAAGAGTTTGAGAGCAGATCCACCATGAGGTCAAAGTCATTGCTTCTCAGCCTACTGATGCTGTTGCTTGGGCACCAGGATTATTTAATTTTGGTAGGGGCGGCAGGAACGCTTCCTGGCAGGTTTACTTGTTCAGGAGGGGTTTTCTTTGTCGGAAGCCTTTTCCAGAATCTCATCCAGGGCAGGCCCGAACATGTACTCTCCATGAAAGGGAATGGAACAGAGTTTCACCTTAGAGGTGACATCTCCACTCCACGACTTAAGCCATACTGCTCTTCATGCAGAATTAGACAAAACTGCTGTCCTGGCAGCAATTCGTACTGACTCAGCTGATGCATCGACTAGAAACCCGGTCACTTTTTGGAGAAGTGGCACGGAATCCAGCAGTTCTTTGCTAGATGTACTCTCAGACAGATGTTTCTCTAATTGGCCCAGCCATTTAAAAAGGGACCTGGCCACACAGGTAGAGGCGATATTAGTTTTGAGAAAACCAGAAGATGTTTCCCAGGACTTTTTAAGGACACTTTCCATCTTCCGGTCTAGGGGGGGGGTCTTTCAGTCCCAAATGTAAACATCTTCCTCTAAAGGGGACTGGTGTTTTAAGTCTGACGGAGTCATGAGGCGAGACTCGGGTGACTCCCATTCTTGGCAAATGAACTCCTGGATGCTTGTAACCATAGCTAACAATTCTTACATATTTTCTGAGAAGTATTATCTCTTAGCAACGTGTTTTATGATGGAAGAAGCAGATTCCTTGTCCCATATATCTTCTGAGGTAGAGTAACATCCCTAGTCAGAGATAGCATCCGAATCCTCCACCTGAATCTGTCTCCCTATACGTTATACGTCTTCTGGTGGATCTTTATAGAAAATAACGTGCCCCCACAGAGGAACAGCTTATTCCATCCCTCTTCCGGTCACCAGTGGGCCATCGGCACAAAAAAAACAGCAGACCCTGGATCCAGAAAAAAATGTGCCGCAGCGTGCACTCCATTGTGGAATGCATAGACCCTGAAGTGACCCGCGCACACCGATGTCGTCACTTCCGTTCACGCATGCCATCTGGAACCAGTATGCTGGGAAGTAGGAGATGCCAGAGAGCTGAAGCATGCCTCTGGCGTATGATACCACTGGCCTGATTTACCCCCACCAGAGGTGTAGGAAGGCCAGAGCTATCCCAAATCCCAGGAGACGGGAGCAGTACAAGAGGAGGCAGGACCCATGCCCATCCACTGCCCCGCATAAAACAATGTAAAAGGTAAAAAGCAACCCAGTACTTCTGTGCCTCCATGAAAGCACTAAGAGGACCTCTCCATGCCTCATGAGGGACAGGAAAAACACTGGTAGTTGGAGGAAGGAAAGGGGTTTTTACCCTGTCTGTGTTTCTGTTCCCCATTAAGGTACCTTTACACGCCGCCACTGTGGCTAGCAACAGGTATCCACCGCACGCGCACGTTTTTAACGGTGGATACTGATCGCCGATGCCGCATATACACAACGCCATTGCTTGCTCCACTGAAGGTATCTTTGCTCCCCGGAAGTGCCGACGGGTGCCGCGGCTAACTTCCTGTTGAATACCTTCCCCGCTTTACACGCCGCTACCACAAAGGAATATGGGCGTACATCTTGTGCGCCGCAAGTACATAGGCGTGACAGAGTTGTGTATTTCGTGACGCTAATATGCTGATTGGACAACGCTGTAGCATCATGATTGGCCAGCCTGCGCAGGAAGGCTGGCTAATACATGACGCCATTGTAATTGTGGAGTGTGAATGGACAGCTCTTTAAATATGGCGCCCTGTGAAGGGACAGCCAATGGTTACACAGTAGCCCCCACCAATGATCCCTGTGAAATCACTAGGGGACGCAAATACCATGCCTGTGCCCCATTTACACGCTACTACCATAGCAATTGTGCCTTTGTGTTGCCTTGAGTTTTTGAGCACGGCTCAGCAACAGGTATCTGAGTCACCTGCAGGACACCGGGAGGAACTGCCCTATTTAGACGCCGCCATTTCGTAGCAATTTCATGGCAACAGGCACATTTATCCCCAGTGCCCGGCAGTTGCTACCTTCCTGTGGTGGTGTGTAAAGGTACCTTTAGGGCGTAGTCAACATCCTCCAATGCTGTCGGGGAAGGCGTATTGAGAAATAACATTGGTCTGTTCTTCACCAGCGAAGTCCAGAAAGAGACTTCATTTTGTAGGTATCTTGGATTCTTAAACACCTTAATGGTACCTTTACACGCGGCAACATTTCTAGGGTGTCAACAGGTAACTTACTGGCTGCAGTGAAATCATGGAGAGATTATTCCATTTGTACACAGCAACAAGATAGAACCTTGTCTCCATGATTTCACTGCAGCCAGTAAGTTACCTGTTGACACCCTAGAAATGTTGCCGCGTGTAAAGGTACCATAAGGTTGATTGGTGACAACGCTGTTTCGTAAACCTACAGCGACTAATAATTACTCTCTTGGGAGAGTAACCACCCTGAGCCCTTATGTAGGGAAATCACAAAGGGACAGCTTTTAAGAATTGAGGAGAAATTGCTCCAACATTGGTGACTGCACCCAGATACAAGGACAAACAAAACGAGGACAGGACAACCTTACTAGGTAACAGACGAGGACTAGAGAAGAGGTCAGTAATAAACCAGTGGTAAGCCAGAACGAAATCAGGGGAGACAAAGACTAAAATGTACTGACTACACAGACAAACTGAACAAGATGTAAGACAGCACAGGCATGATGCCTGAGGCTTGACGTAGTCAGGTGACCCAGAAATCATAATGACCTCGGATCAAAAAGGCAATGATCAGGCCCTCATGATTACAATGCGGAGGCTCCGATCGGAGGGGAGAGGGAGCGTGATCCATCTCCCAATCCCCTAACTATCGCGATAGACGCGCTGCTGTATACGCAAAATCACTAGGACGTATCTATACGTTCTATGTCGTTAAGCACTGGCGATCTAGAATGTATAGATACATCATTAAGTGGTTAAATGTTATATATTTAATCTGAAAAGAAGAAAGAGTTTATAAAAATCTACAAAATATATTACAGAGGAACAAAACAATACAGTGTATACAATTACATAAGATAAGAGGGATCACAGAAATGACTGGAGCTGATGTGACAGGAACGGGGCAGATCCTGCAGAGGGGGGCGCTCTGTTTAGGAGATGGTGCAGATCCTGCAGAGGGGGGCGGTCTGTTTAGGAGAGGGCGCAGATCCTGCAGAGGGGGGTGCTCTGTTTAGGAGATGGCGCAGATCCTGCAGAGGGGGGGCACTCTGTTTAGGAGATGACGCAGATCCTGCAGAGGGGGGTGCTCTGTTTAGGAGATGGCGCAGATCCTGCAGAGGGGGGGCACTCTGTTTAGGAGATGCGCAGATCCTGCAGAGGCGGGCGCTCTGTTAAGCGGATGGCGCAGATCCTGCAGAGGGGGGGCACTCTGTTTAGGAGATGGCACAGATCCTGCAGAGGGGGGGCGTTCTGTTTAGGAGATGGCGCAGATCCTGCAGAGGGGGTGCTCTGTTTAGGAAATGGCACAGATCCTGCAGAGGGGGGCGCTCTGTTTAGGAGATGGTGCAGATCCTGCAGAGGGGGCGCTCTGTTTAGGAGATGGTGCAGATCCTGCAGACGGGGGCGCTCTGTTTAGGAGATGGTGCAGATCCTGCAGAGGGGGGCGCTCTGTTTAGGAGATGGTGCAGATCCTGCAGACGGGGGCGCTCTGTTTAGGAGATGGTGCAGATCCTGCAGATGGGGGCAATGTGATGATTAAGCAATATTTGATGTGATGATTAACCCCTTCCCGACCTATGACGTAGGAGGACGTCATGGGCCGGTAAAGGGTGTTTGATGTGAGCTCCGGCGCGGAGCTCGCATCAAAGCCCCGACATCTCAGCTGATCTCATCAGCTGAGATGTCAGGGTAACAGCGCCGATCAGATCTGGGATCCGATCGGCGCTGTTAACCCCTTGGATCCCGCTGCCAATCACTGACAGCGGGATCCAAGGCGGCTGCGGCGGGGAACGTGCTGTTCCCTGCCTGCTCCGGAGATCCCGCGATAGTATCGCGGGATCTCCGGCGCTCATGTGACAGGCCGGGGTCCTGGCTTGACCCCGGATGCTGTCACAGTGCAGTTTCCTGCTGTGGTTGGCAGGCGTTGCCAACCACAGCAGGTCTGCGATACTGGGAGATACAGATGAGCTGCAGCTCATCTGTATCTCCCAGAAGCGATCGGACTGTGCAACAAGGTGCCTCTTAAAGGGGCAATGTAAAAATAAGAATGAATGAAAAAATAAAGTTTTTAAAAACCTGTAAAAAAAAAAAATATAAAAGTTCAAATCACCCCCCTTTTCCCCCAATCACAATAAAAGTATTAAAAAAAAAAATACACGTTTGGTATCGCCGCGTTCAGAATCGCCCGATCTATCACCGAATTAAATCTGTTAATGATAGCTGTAAACTGCGTAACGGAAAAATGGTCCAAACACCAAAATTCCGTTTTTTCAATCACCGCATTATTGCTATAAAATGCAATAAGGGGCGATCAAAACTGCGGATCCCCCCAAAAATGGTATCATTAGAAACGTTAGCTCAAGACGCAAAAAATAAGCCGTCACCCAGCCCCAGATCCCAAGAAATGAGGACGCTATGGGTCACAGAACATGGCGCAAAAAGTTTTTTTTTTTTTTTAAAACTTCAGAATTGTTTTTTCACCACCTAGATACCAGTAAAGTTGGGTGTCTACTAACTCGTACCGACCCGAGGCATCACCCCGTCACGTCGTTTTTACCACATAGTGAACATGGCGACTAAAATACCCAAAAAACAAACGTGTCATTGCACTTTTTTTGCAATTTCACTGCATTTAGAATTTGTTTGCAATTTCCCTGTACACTATATGGTAAAATAAATGATTGCATATGAAAGTACAACTCGTCCCGCAAAAAACAAGCAATCATATGTCTATATTGATGGAAAAATAAAAACGTTATGGCTCTTGGAAGCAGGGGAGCAAAAAACAAAAATGAAAAACAAAAAATTCCCGGGTCATGAAGGGGTTAAGCAATATTTGTAAGGAATATTGCCATATTCCCCAGATTCCATTTTGGTCCCAGAAAGCAATAGTTGGTTGCCAGAGGCAATTCATCTCTGGGAAATGGTCAATGCCAACAGGTCACACAAAAAAGTTCTTCCTCACCTGTGATATGCTAATCAGCTAGGGAAATGTCATTTAGCCAGGTGTATGGAGCTTACCAGGAAACGGAGATTAGATGACACTTTGTACCCAGTCATTATCCAAAGGATGACTCCCTGCTGGGATTTGCAGAGAAGTGACAAATCTAATTTCCCTGTATCACAAGTGGAGGGGAAAATCCTTTCAGCCAGCTAGACTGAGAGGAGACGAGTTATAACTTTTAATATTTCATAAGCCGTCCATCCTATGATAATGTCGAATGTAAATATGAAATCTACATATCTAGACGGTCATAGGACTTATATTTAAATGAACGTGTGATGACTGTAAGCCATCTAAACGTAATATTGGCTAGTAGGCTGCTCTCAGAATAGTCATGTTTCATATCCAGACGAAGATAAAATCATAACTGAAAATATGAAAGCATTGTCTTCCATCTGTGATGCTCACAGTCAAGGCTATGACAGATAATAAGTTTTGGATAATAAGTTTTGGATATCTATATCTCCACTCAGAGGGGTGGGAGTTGTGAGACAGCCCAGAGGTGCGAGATAGGTGGAGACAGGGGTCAGCCCCATAATGTATAAAAATCTGCTGCCCCATCTCCATATTGTATTTCTACTGAAGAGGCATTATTACTCCACCAATGCCAGAGAACACCCCAGGAACAGATTGGCATCACGCCGCCCTTGTGGTGCCATCAGCATTAAGGTAACTGATCACGTGTGTAATTCTGTGTATTCCATTTATCCTTTTATTTGCATAACTGATTGTAATATTTGTAACATCTTAATAATAACTGTAGATATATCTAGTGTACCAATATGGTGATTAAATATATAAATTTAATATTGAGTTGCTCTTTTTATCTTGATCACGATTCCCACGTCCGTGTGCTCATTTAACGCTACCTGGGTTGGTTTTTGACCCGATATAAGCCCGACCACGGACCGGACTTATATTAAAACGAGGAACTGGTGGCAGCAATAGTGCTTGGGGTTTATCCAGGACCTCCGTCAGTGACGGGTTGGAGGATATTATATGTGTTTCTGGCTGCGGAATAGAAGGCATATACCACACTCACTGAGAGGTGCCTTAATAAACCAGCACAGACAGGGCAGCTGTGGCCCTTCTTTATCCTCAGGCAGTACTCTGACTGACCTGTGTTTAACAGGAGGCGCTGTGGAGCTGCAAGTGGTGGCAGCGGTGGGATCAAGATAATAGTGTGTGGGACCCAACTTCCTAAAATAAGGACTGCTGGCAGTAGCTTTGCTGTCAGGGTCCTAAGATCAACTCAACACTAGACAGAGTGCAAATATAAAGGTGTGTTGGTGCATCAGGTTGAAGCTGTGTGTCAGCGACCAGGAGGTGCTAAGCTGGCACAGGGCACCAGGAGCCAAACGATGCAGAGGTCACTTGCTGCGGCTGATATGCAAGAGGTGGTGGAGTACAGTGTTGATCTAGGCAAGGAGGAATCCATGCACAGGTCCTCAAGGAGCCAATCTCCAGTGGTCAACTCTGCAGGGGTGCGAGCGCCCCCTGTCATCAGCCCCGCAGTGGGCAGATCCCCACCTGCTGGTCCCTCCAGCCTGATGATGCCCTTCTTCAAGCTGCCCTGGTTCGTCTTGAAGCTGGAGACCAGAGCGCCTATGAGACCCTCATGGCAGCTGCAGAGCAACATGCAGAATGGGAGCGTGCGTACTAGCTGGAGCTGGCGTACCTCAGGATCTCGCAGCCTGTTCCAGTCAACCAGGAGCCCAAGTCACCAAAGGTCCGAGTCGAGAAGTTTCCACTCCTGAAGGCAGACGGAGACCTGGATTTATTTCTGCTGGCATTTGAGCAGACCTGCACGCAGTACCACCTGACCCCTGACCAATGGGCCCAGTACCTGACCCCCTGTTTGAGGAGTGCCTCCATAAGAGCCTTGCCGGACTTACGTGCCGGGGAGTTGCAGAATTCTGAGAGCATCAAGCGGGTCCTGATCCAGCAGTTCAACCTCACCCCGGAGTCTTACCGCAAGAAGTTCCGGAGCCTGCAGAGGGGTCCAAAGGATACCTGGACCGACCACATGCAGGCCCTCCTGAGAGCAGCTGACCACTGGATCAAAGGTTTGGAGCGCAGCACAGCCCAGGAGATCCAGGAGTTGTTTGTGATGGAGCAATTTCTGTGGAACTGTCCCGAGGACCTCCAACAGTTCATCCGTGACCGGAAACCGAAGGGTGCCTGTGAGACAGCGGTCCTGGCGGATGAGTACACCAACAACCGAGTACCTGAGACCAGGAGGACCAGCAGCAGCACCTGGAGAGGGGGTAAAACCAACCCTGCACCTGTGACCCCGGCTCCCAGAATGCACGGGGCAGCCCTTCTATTACCTCCTGTTCCCCTCTCCAGGTTAGCAGCAGACCACCGACGGTGTCATCTCTGCAACCAACCAGGACACTTCAAGGCCATGTGTCCCCAGCGCCAACAGGCCCCGTCCTCGACCCAGCAAACGGCCACTGTTATGTGTGTGGGTGGGGGTTTTGGTAGGTCCTTTGACAATTTCCAACCCGTCACCATAGGCTGCTCAGTGGCCATGGGACTACGGGACACCAGCGCTGAAAGGACTTTTGTGCGACCCGAAATGGTCTCCCCCCAGGACTTGATCCCCGGAAGGTCCTTCGCCACCTCCGGAATTGGAGGCGTGGAACCCGCACTGCCTATTGCCAGGGTTTATCTGGACTGGGGCGTGGGGAGGGGAATGAGGGAGGTTGGGGTTTCGGCTAATATTGCGGCGAATGTGTTGCTTGGGTCAGACTTGGGGTGGCTACTGTCCAAGTATGTGGCCACTGATCCCCCAAGTTCTGATCCACCAGAACATTTTTTTACAGTCCAATGTTGATAATGTTGTTGATGCTGATGTGATTAATGATGTTGATGATGTTTGCAGTGAAACTCCACACAACGCAGCACACACAGGTCTGACATTGACAGGCGGGAGGGGAGGAAAATAAAGGGAATTGTAGAATGGCCTTAGGCCATGACCAGCCAGCAAACCTTTTGTTCTCAGTGGGGAGACAGAGGGAGCCGAGGGGGCTGAGAGCTGCAGGGGGAGCAGACACAGATGGATGTGACACTGCTCTCTGCTGTAAGCAGCAAGGTATTGTAGCCAGGGAGCCAGTGGTCAAGTTCGGAGTACCCACAGGGAATGTGATGCTTCCAGGTAAGGCCCAGACACTGAGCTCTGAGGAGCTGCAAGGGGGGAACATGCCAGGGAGGTTGGGGCTGTCACAGGAGAATAAAAGCTACCAGGTGAGATCCCAGGGCAAGAACCCCCCACCACCGCGATGTCAGAAGGCCAGGATAGTCCACCTGAACCGGCGACTTGGTCAGGAGCGGAGGGGAAGCAGGCACTGTCCATGATTACAGCAGCCATAGCCGCTGTCACCAGGAGTGGGGGTGCTGGAGCCCAGGGAACCTCGCGGAGGTTCGACGGCTTCTCCCCTTGAGACCAAGTGGCTGTTGATATAAAAGATGAACAATTGCACTCTCTTTGGTTTTTGTTTGCAAAAGATTGGTTTTTATTTAGTGTAGCAACAGGGAACCAACGCTTCGTTCCAACCTTGGACCTTGATCACGGTAGTTGCCTATGTGTGTTGCATTCCTTCATAAACGGGGGCATTTCTTTAGAGTCCCAGGTCCGGGTGGGCTGTATTGCAATACAGCCCACCCGGACCTGGGACTCTAAAGAAATGAAATAAGGTATCCTTAACGCAGGATCGAAGGATCCAATCTATAGCACACAGGAGGATTGAAAGACCACTAAGGGCAATTATGCCCCGTTTATGAAGGAATGCAACACACAAGGCAACTACCGTGATCAAGGTCCAAGGTTGGACCGAAACGTTGGTTCCCTGTTGCTACACTAAATAAAAACCAATCTTTTGCAAACAAAAACCAAAGAGAGTGCAATTGTTCATCTTTTATATCTACACTGTGGGTCTACCAGCCCTCTCAATTGGCACCTCTACTTATGCAATAAAGCTCAGAGCGCACGCCTTTCAACAATATAACAGCAAGTGGCTGTTGAGTCAGACGAAGGCCAGAAGACGGGTCCAGGGGAACTGACAGAGGACGTGGCAGTTTCTTCTTCACTGATCACGTCTTGTCAGGAGTTTCAGGTGGCGTCAGGAGTTGACGACCGCCTGGAAGCTCTCCAGGAGCAGGTGTCACAGCCTCTCTCGGACTCGGACCACGAGCAGGTGGTGTGGAACCAAGGACGGCTGTACCAGGTAACGGTCCAGCAAAGGTCACCGGAGGTGTGGCCCAGGGACCAACCGGTAGTTGCACCCACTGGTTGCCAGGGGGATGGGGATGTGGTCCCTATAACCTGTCAGGGCAGTGGGGAAGGTTCACACAGAGGCCAGGAGATAGGTCCCATGGAACTGATGGAGGACGTGGCAGTTTCTTCTACGCTGACCACGTCTCGTCAGGGGTGTCAGGTGGCCTCAGGAGCCAACGTCAGCCTGAAAGCTCTCAAGGAGCCAGGGGCACAGCCTCCCTTGGACTCGGGCCTCGAGCAGTTGGTCTGGGAGCAAGGACGGCTGTGTAAGGTGACGGTCCAGCAGAGGTCACCGGAGGTGTGGCCCAGGGACCAACTTGCAGTTGTGCTCACTGACTGCCATGGAAATGGGGAGGCGATCCCCATACCGTGTTGGGGCAGTGGGGCAGGTGTTCCTACAGCCAGTTAAGGGGATGGGCGCCTCAAGCCCATAACCTGTCTGGATGATAGGAAAATGGTACCCCTAAATGGTCAGGACTATGGGAAAGTTGTACCCATGCCCTGTCCGGGTGTCATAGGGGTAGCCCCGGTCTGTCAGAGTGATGGGACATCAGTGACCAACAACTGTCAGAGGGGCAGGGACATGTTTTCCGCGATCTGTCAAGATGCGGGGCAGGTGCTGCCCCTAACCTGTCAGGATGATGGGAAAGCTGTATCCCCGGCCTGTCAGCATGACAGGAAAGAGTTGTTCCTGGCCAGTAGGGCCAATGGGAAGGAGACGTCATCCCCCAGGGAGACATCTGTCCAAGTCGCTGTCGCCCGTGGACTGAGGAGCGAGAATGCAGGCCACGCACTGCTTTCTGGGCCCTCACTCTGTCGAGGGATAACCGAACCTGTGTCTGACCCAGAACAGGTCTCAGGGGGTTCCTGTGTGAGTGAGGCCTATGCACCGCTTCTGGCTATGCCTAGCCAGGGGTTTGAGACTACACTACCAGCGAGTGCCAGTCCTGAGGTGCGAGCCGCCTTGCGGAGACGGCCGTCTCCACCACCAGAGGAGAGCGGGTACTGTGGGATCCAGGGAGGGAGGCGGCCTGCTCCATGATGGAAAAGGAAGTTTCCAGCAATTGTGTGGGCCCTGCAGTGTCTGCAGCCACACTTGTGCGGACGCCACTCCATCGTGGGGACAGACCACAACCCTCTCAGCGGTTACACACGGTCCCCGTGACGAATGGAAGGTTGCTACAGGGGAGCCTTGCGCTCCAGGAACTCAACTTCACCATTAGCCACAAAAGTGACCATGACCATGGTAACACTGACAGGTTATACCAAGGGGAGGTAGCGGACGGGCGCACAGGAATGTGCTGCCCTTAGCGCCCTCTAAATGAGGGAGGTGTGATGATTAAGCAATATTTGTAAGGAATATTGCCATATCCCCCAGATTCCATTTTTGTCCTAGAAAGCAATAGTTGTCTGTTCAGATAAGACACATCTCACTCATAAAGAGATAAGCCCCCACCCTTGGTAGCCAGAGGAAATTCATCTCTGGGAAATGGTCAATGCACATAGGCCAAACAAAAGAGCTCTTCCTCACCTGTGATATGCTAATCAGCTAGGGAAATGTCATTTAGCCAGGTGTATGGAGCTTACCAGGAAATGGAGATTAGATGACACTTTGCACCCAGTCATTATCCAAAGGATGACTCCCTGCTGGGATTTGCAGAAAAGTGACCAATCTAATTTCCCTGTATCACAAGTGGGGGGAAAATCCTTTCAGCCAGCTAGACTGAGAGGAGATGAGTTATAACTTTTAATATTTTATAAGCCGTCCATCCTATGATAATGTTGAATGTAAATTTGAAATCTACATATCTAGACGGTCATAGGACTTATATTTATATGAACGTGTGATGACTGTAAGCCATCTAAACGTAATATTGGCTAGTAGGCTGCTCTCAGAATAGTCATGTTTCATATCCAGACGAAGATAAAATCATAACTGAAAATATGAAAGCATTGTCTTCCGTCTGTGATGCCCACAGTCAAGACTATGGCAGATAATAAGTTTTGGATATCTATATCTCCACTCAGAGGGGTGGGAGTTGTGAGACAGCCCAGAGGTGCGAGATAGGTGGAGACAGGGGTCAGCCCATTATGTATAAAAATCAGCTGCCCCATCTCCATATTGTATTTTTTGCTGAAGAGGCATTATTCCACCAACGCCCTTGTGGTGCCATCAGCATTAAGGTAACTGATCACATGTGTGTGTAATTCTGTGTATTCCATTTATCCTTGTGTTTTCATAACTGATTGTAATATTTGTAACATCTTAATAATAACTGTAGATATATCTAGTGTACCAATAGGGTGATTAAATATATAAATTTAATCTTGAGTTGCTCTTTGTATCTTGATCAAGCATTCCCACGTGCTCATTTAACGCTGCCTGGGTTGGTTTCTGACCCAATTTAAGCCAGACCACGGACCGGACTTAGATTAAAATGAGGAACTGGTGGCAGCAATAGTGCTTGGGGTTTATCCAGGGCCTCCGTCAGTGATGGGGTGGAGGTTATTATATGTGCTTCTGGCTGCGGGCTAGAAGGCATATACCACACTCACTGAGAGGTGCCTTAATAAACCAGCACAGACAGGGCAGCTGTGGCCCTTCTTTATCCTCAGGCAGTTCTCTGACTGACCTGGGTTTAACAGGAGGCGCTGTGGAGCTGCCAGGTTCGGTGGCTGATTCACCACAGGCGCTCTGTTTAGGAGATGATGCAGATCCTGCAGAGTGGGGGCGCTTTGTTTAGGAGATGGTGCAGGTACCAGCTGCTCCCACCTACCTTCCCCGGTGATCTCAGATGGGGCCGGGAAATAAGAGGCAGCTCAGACACCAAAAGATATGAGATCCCTTATCTTAAGGATATCGCCCCCTGGAGGCCTCAGGCGGGAGATATTAACCCCATATTTCCTATCACAGATTTATGAGACATGGCAGACACAAATTCATCTTTAAGGCTGATATTAATTCTGGCCTAATGATCCGCACAGCAATGTGATTGTGTGGTGTTCAGCACTGCACCACGATGCCGAAAATATGTATATCTAAATATCTATAGAGCCTGGGGGAGGTGGTGGCCCCTGTACAGTGATGTGGCCCCGGTGGAGGAGGTAGTGGCCCCTGTACAGTGATGTGGCCTCTGGTGGAGGAGGTGGTGGCCCCTGTACAGTGATGTGGCCCCGGTGGAGGAGGTGGCCCCTGTACAGTGATGTGGCCCTTGATGGAGGAGGTGGTGGCCCCTGTACAGTGATGTGGCCCAGGTGGAGGAGGAGGTGGCCCCTGTATAGTGATGTGGCCCAGGTGGAGGAGGTGGTGGCCCCTGTACAGTGATGTGGCCCAGGTGGAGGAGGTGGTGGCCTCTGTACAGTGATGTGGCCCAGGTGGAAGAGGAGGTGGCCCCTGTAAAGTGATGTGGCCCAGGTGGAGGAGGTGGTGGCCCCTGTACAGTGATGTGGCCCAGGTGGAGGAGGTGGTGGCCCCTGTACAGTGATGTGGCCCAGGTGGAAGAGGAGGTGGCCCCTGTAAAGTGATGTGGCCCAGGTGGAGGAGGTGGTGGCCCCTGTACAGTGATGTGGCCCAGGTGGAGGAGGTGGTGGCCCCTGTACAGTGATGTGGCCCAGGTGGAAGAGGAGGTGGTGGCCCCTGTACAGTGATGTGGCCCCTGTAAAGTGATGTGGACCCTGTACAGTGATGTGGCCCCGGTGGAGGAGGTGGTGGCCCCTGTACAGTGATGTGGCCCCCGGTGGAGGAGGTGGTGGCCCCTGTACAGTGATGTGGCCCCTGGTGGGGGAGGTGGTGGCCCCCTGTACAGTGATGTGGCCCAGGTAGAGAAGGTGGTGGCCCCTGTACAGTGATGTGGCCCCCGGTGGAGGAGGTGGTGGCCCCTGTACAGTGATGTGGTCCCCGGTGGAGGAGGTGATGGCCCCTGTACAGTGATGTGGCCCTGGTGGAGGTGGTGGCCCCCCTGTACAGTGATGTGGCCGGTGGTGGCCCCTGTACAGTGATGTGGCCCAGGTGGAGGAAGTGATGGCCCCTGTACAGTGATGTGGCCCAGGTGGAGGAGGTGGTGGCCCCTGTACAGTGATGTGGCCCATGGCGGAGGAGGTTTTGGCCCCTGTACAGTGATGTGGCACAGGTGGAGGAGGTGGTGGCCCCTGTACAGTGATGTGGCCCAGGTGGAGGAGGTGGTGGCCCCTGTACAGTGATGTGGCCCAGGTGGAGGAGGTGGTGGCCCCTGTACAGTGATGTGGCCCAGGTGGAGGAGGTGGTGGCCCCTGTACAGTGATGTGGCCCAGGTGGAGGAGGTGGTGGTGACTCACCGCGACACATGGCAGGCGTTTGCTTCTTCCTCCCTGTCACGGATGGACCGCGCCTGCGGCTGTGGAGGCCCGGTGGTGCAGATCAATAAAGAAGACGTCGTTAGTGGAACAGATTAGGGGTTAATTTGTTGTGACGCCTCCGGGGGATGGCATGCAGCAAGATGTTACGCTCCCCACAGGCTGAGCGATGATCCCCGGAGCCTGGAGCTGCGCAAGATGTTGTGAGGCAGCTGCGGTTACTTAGTGCGCGGATGAAAACAGTTCATAAGGAAGCACGGACACTGTAAGTCTCTGTAACGGGTTCTTTTCTGATCATCATAATGGGAGACCCAGACAATGGGGTTTAGGCAGTCTGCCCTCTCGGAGGCCACACTAAGTACTACAAGTTTTTTGTAGTCTCCGCCCCTCCGCCTATAAACCCCCACTGCAGGAGCAGATCCTCAGTTTTACTTCAGTGTGCTCGGAGATCACACCTATGACTTGCAGTCACAGGAGATTTATTTGTGAAGATGTTGTGATGCAATGAAGACAAGTGGATCCCTGCCGTGGGGATCCCCGGCATACTCCCTGTCCACCTTTGGGTGCATACAGGTAGAGGTACCTTGGTCCATAGCCCTCGGGCCTGGACAAGGACTTTATTGTCTGGCCTGGTACTATGCCGTGCTCCCCCACTACTCACTTCTGAAGCGCTCTGGTGGGGTGGGAGCCCTGGAGCCTTGCACAGCTCCGTTCCGGTCTGCGGCCTCTCCATGGAAGCGTATCCTGCGGACCGGAACCTGAACCCCCCGTCCCCTGCCCGTTGGACCGGTGCTGGACGTGGACCCACTGGGTGAAGGTACTCTGTATCTCCTTTATGTGGGCCTGGGGGGACATGGTGAATGTATTTATTGTTTGGCCATGTATGGAGAACCTCGGTTCCCTAGGGACATGCGGTTCTGGGAGGAGACCCCTTCCTGAAGGAATCCTCTTATTGTCAGCCGCGTTACACAGTGTGGCCGCCATTACTGATGTTCTGGCGCCTTTTTTCTCCCTGTGTGCGGCTCCTGAGCGCGTCCCCCTCTGGGCGGTGACGTCACGCTCCTTGCGGCCTATGTGTACTCGGTCTCCTCGGGCTTCTGCTTAGCCGCGCCCACTCATTAGTGGCGCGTCGGCCATTTTCTCCTCATTCCTGTGAGGACTGGTGGCGTGCACATCGCGCTCCGGGGAGAAGCTGCAGTTTGCCCGAGGAGGTCGCACACGTCCCGCTTTGATTCACCGCTTCCCTGATCGGTATTCCGCGGGGTGCCCGGTGTTAACCCTTACTGCCTGGGGCGGCGCCAGTATGTCTACGGCTGGACAGGGGACTCCCGCCACAAGGTCCAAGGCATGCAAACAGTGCATGGGACAGGTAGATGGGGATAGTGCCTGTGCAGCTTGCGGTCTCACTGGGCCTGGTCCCAGTGTTTCTGCCTCTGCAGCTGCAGCTCCACTGCTCTCCCCTGAGGTTCAGGGGGAAGCTGGGCCATGGGATGTTCAGAGGTCGTTTAATGATACTGTAGTGTCCCGAATGTCTTCCATGTCGCAATCCTTAGAGGCTATACTAAGGAGGCTGTCTGATTCAGCCCCCCAGGCAGGGGCACTTGGGTCTGAACCCCGACTGAGTGAGGGTTCTCGCAAGAGACCTCGCTGGGAGGATGACCCTGAGGATGGTGAACATCGTTCCTCTGATGAGGAACATCCATCTAATAGTGATGATGAGGGGGGAGACCCTGGCCCTGAGCCCCGGCACCACACGGCTCCGTCAGAGGGTCCGGGGGACGGTGTGGAGGACTTGATTTCCTCCATTAACGAAACCCTGGGGCTCGTCCCACCGGCTGCGGTGGTGGAGAGACCGCGGAAGGAATCTTTCCAGTGGCTGCCGCCATTAGGTCAGTCGCGTGGTCTGTTCACTGACCATTCCAATTTTTGGAGAGTGGTCAGGACGCCAAGGGAACATCCTGAAAGGCGTTTTGTTAGGAAGACTAAGGATTCACGTTATCCTTTTCCTAAGGAGGTTCTGGAGGAATGGTCGCGCTCACCTCGGGTGGACGCTTCCATGACTAGAGTTGCGGCTCATTCTCTTTTTTCAGCAGAGGATAGTTCCTCTCTGAAGGATCCTATCGACAAGCAATGCGAGTCATATGCTAAGTCTATATATGAGGCTGTGGGGTCTTCTTTTGCCCCAAACTTTTCTATGGTTTGGACGTTACAGGCCATTACTGCGTGTCTGGAGGGGATCACCGATATCCCGGGGTCTGACCCGGAGGTGACGGCTCTTGCCAATAAGGCTAAGGCCTACGCTGACTACGCCAGATCAGCTGCCTTTGAAACAGCTAATCGGACGGCCGTGGCTTCTGCGAATGCGGTGGTCTTACGCAGATTGCTGTGGATGCGCCTCTGGGACTCGGATAAGGTGTCCAAGAGGATTTTACAAGTCATGCCTTTTTCGGGCGACAGACTTTTTGGGGACGAGCTGGATAAGAGGATTAAGGAGTTTGCTGAGAAGAAGATCCCTCAGAATAAACCCAAGCCACAGAGGTCTCACAAATGGAATCCCAGGCAGCGGTCCTTTCGTCCCGGCTCGCAACCTTCGAACTCGTCCACGCGATCGGACAAAGGAGGTAAACCCTCTGGTCCCTGGCATAATAAGACTCGCCAGAAAAAGCCGGCGACCGCCGCGGCAGCGGCTGCCCCCAAGGTGTCCTCTACATGACTCGCTCCCAACTCCTGCCACCCCACCGGTCGGAGGCCGCCTGGCCCGGTTTCAGGACGTATGGCATCTCCATGTTCAAGACCGGTGGGTGAGAGACATTATCTCTCGGGGCTACAGGATCGAGCTGAAGTCATTTCCTCCAAACCGTTTCTTTCTTTCCTCCCCGTCACCGGAGAAGGCGCAGGCTTTTCACCAAGTCCTGATTGGTCTTCAGAGGGACGGAGTTGTGATCCCAGTGCCATCTGGGGAACGTTTCAGAGGGTTCTACTCCAACCTCTTCATAGTTCCGAAGAAGGACGGTTCGTTTCGCCCAGTGCTGGATCTGAAATTGTTCAACCAACATGTGCAAGTGCGGAAGTTTCGCATGGAGTCTCTGCGCTCGGTGATTGCTGCCATGTCTCAGGGAGACTTCCTGGCGTCCGTGGACATCAAGGATGCCTACCTGCACGTACCCATTGCGCCAGCACACCAACGCTGGCTCAGGTTTGCGGTGGGGGAAGAACACTTCCAATTTGTAGCATTACCGTTCGGTCTGGCCTCGGCCCCGCGGGTCTTCACGAAGGTGATGACGGCAATGGTGGCAACCCTACATGCTCAGGGTCATGCCGTGATACCTTACCTGGACGATCTGCTGATCAAGGCCCAGTCGCAGGAGTTGTGTCAGGGGAGCCTGGATGCGACCCTCAAGGCTCTGGAACAGTTTGGCTGGATTCTGAATCGCCCGAAATCCGCACTGGTGCCAACCCAGTCGTTGACTTATCTGGGCATGGATTTTCACACAGCCCCGGCGCTGGTGTTACTACCCAGCAAGAAACAGGCCTCCATCCAGTCGGCAGTTCGCACCCTTCTTCATTCGCCACAATCCTCTCTGAGGGGCTTAATGAAGCTGCTGGGGTGCATGGTGGCGGCAATGGAAGCAGTGCCTTTTGCGCAGTTTCATCTCCGCCCTTTGCAGATGGAAATTCTCCACAAGTGGAACAAGAGGTCGTCATCTCTGGACAGAGTGGTGTCTCTCTCTCCTCGGACCAAGGAATCCCTTCGTTGGTGGCTGCAACCCCATCACTTGGCGCGGGGTCGGTCCTTCCTTCAGCCTTCGTGGTTGATAGTGACCACGGATGCCAGCCTCACAGGCTGGGGCGCGGTGTTCCTGCACCACAGGGCCCAGGGTCTCTGGACGGTGTCAGAGTCCGCTCTGCAAATCAATGTCCTGGAAATCAGAGCGATTTACCTGGCTCTTCTGGCTTTCCACCGTTTTCTGGCAGGGAAACCCATACGAATTCAGACGGACAACGCGACAGCCGTCGCCTACGTAAACCATCAGGGCGGGACTCGAAGCGCCCAGGCCCTCGCCGAAGTCCACCGCATCCTGTTATGGGTGGAGGACAACAATTCCATGATCTCGGCCGTCCACATCCCAGGAGTGGACAATTGGGAAGCCGACTACCTGAGCCGGCAAGGCATGGACGCCGGAGAGTGGTCTCTACACCCGGACGTCTTCCAGTCCATCTGTCGACGGTGGGGAACTCCAGATGTGGATCTGATGGCGTCTCGCCTCAATCATCAAGTTCTGCAGTTCATGGCGCGTTCATGGGATCCTCAGGCTCTGGGAGCGGATGCTCTGGTCCAGGATTGGTCCAGGTTCCATCTTCCGTATGTTTTTCCGCCGTTGGCGTTGATTCCCAGAGTCCTGCGCAAGATCAGGACGGAATGTCGCAGAGCCATTCTAGTGGCTCCGGATTGGCCCAGGAGGTCGTGGTATCCGGACCTGTGGCGGCTCGCAGACGGGGAACCGTGGAGGCTGCCAGACAGACAAGATCTTCTGTCTCGGGGCCGTTCTTCCATCTCAATTCCGCGGCCCTCAAGTTGACTGTGTGGCCCTTGAGTCCTGGCTCTTGACTTCCAGAGGTTTTTCTCCCTCGGTTGTCTCCACTTTAACCAGGGCCAGACGGCCTACCTCGTTAAAAATCTACCACAGAACTTGGAAAGTTTACTTTTCCTGGTGTGCTTCTGTTGGCCGGAAGGCGTGGCCTTTCCGTCTCCCAACGTTGCTTTCATTCCTTCAGTCAGGAATGGACATGGGATTGTCCCTCAGTTCTCTGAAGGGACAAGTGTCGGCACTGTCGGTGCTGTTCGACAAGCGTTTGGCTAAGATACCAACGGTCCGTAGGTTTCTGCAGGGAGTTAGCCGGGTGATTCCACCGTACAAGCGTCCTCTTGATCCTTGGGACCTCAATGTGGTCATGGCGGCCTTGCAGAAGCCTCCTTTTGAGCCTTTGCGGGATGTTTCTCTGGTCCATCTTTCCCAGAAAGTGGCGTTTTTGGTGGCCATTACATCGCTCAGGAGGATCTCGGAACTGGCAGCTCTCTCGTGCAAGTCTCCATTCCTGGTGGTTCATCAGGATAAGGTGGTGTTGCGCACGAGGCCAGAATTTTTGCCTAAGGTGGTGTCACCTTTTCATATTAATCAGGAGATTGTTCTCCCTTCTTTTTGCCCTAACCCGACTCACAGGAGTGAGAAGGAGTTACACACTCTGGACCTGGTGAGGGCTATCAGGGTTTATGTGTCTCGTACTGCGTCGGTACGCACCTCGGACTCTCTGTTTGTCCTTACGGCTGGTCGCCGTAGGGGTTCCCCGGCCTCAAAATCTACTTTGGCGCGGTGGATCAAAGCTCCTATTCTGGAAGCTTACCGTTCTTCTGGTATGCCTCTCCCGGTGGGATTGAAGGCTCACTCTGCCAGAGCCGTTGGTGCCTCTTGGGCTCTGCGGCACAGGGCTTCGGCTCAACAAGTTTGCCAGGCAGCCACTTGGTCTAGCCTCCATACGTTTACCAAACATTACATGGTACATGTCCATGCCTCTGCGGATGCGAGTTTGGGCAGGCGGGTCCTACAGGCGGCGGTGGCTCACCTTTGAGGTGCCCCGCACATCAACCGTCTCAAAGGAACTCTTTTCCCGCCCTGGGGTGTTGCTTTAGGACATCCCCATTGTCTGGGTCTCCCATTATGATGATCAGAAAAAAGAGAATTTTGTTTACTTACCGTAAATTCTTTTTTCTTGAATCATTAATGGGAGACCCAGCACCCACCCAGTTGTCCCGTTGGACGTTTTGTTGTGTTTTTGGACCTTGTTGGCTCAGGCTTCTTTGGCTAGCATTGTTCGCAGCCATGCCTAGAGTTGTGGTGTGGGTTGCCTCCTCGCAGCTTGTGAACTAAACTGAGGATCTGCTCCTGCAGTGGGGTTTATAGGCGGAGGGGCGGAGACTACAAAAAACTTGTAGTACTTAGTGTGGCCTCCGGAGGGCAGACTGCCTAAACCCCATTGTCTGGGTCTCCCATTAATGATTCAAGAAAAAAGAATTTACGGTAAGTAAACAAAATTCTCTTTTTACTGTAACCAGCAAGCAATACATGGCATACAGTGACGAGTAGTAGACCGGGTGGACTCAGCAGTGATCAGTGTCCCTCAGAGCTCCGTGGTGTTCCTCCATTCTAGCTAAGTTGTGTTGCCGTTGTCGCCCAGGAATACCAGATCGGGTACAGGGAGGCTGCTTCAATGCCCTACCCAGAGTATACGTTATGGGTGTTTTGGGGAGCCTTGGGTCCCTTGGTGGGTACACCGCTGGTTAGATGACTGGATTTGGCAGTGGTGGGGTGCTCCTGTAAAGCGGTCCCTCCACTCCTCTGGTTCGCGTAGAAGTGCTGAACTCCTTCTAGCTTCGGTACCAGCAAACCGGCTGTAGATGGGCACGGGATGATTTTGGAACCGCATGTAGATGCCCGTAGATCGGTTGTAGAAGCACCGGGAATAATGGCGCTCAACCGGGGTGATGGCCCAGGGGCTGCACGGAACTGTGCGGAGCCCCCGCTCCTACGTTACTCTCCTGCAGACTCTCTCCTTCGTTCTGTACTAACTTCTCCTACACACTACTGTCCACACTCCGCCCACCAGGACCGGATTGGCCCTCTATCCTGATGATGCATGTGGGGTATGGAGCTCTGAGTTAACTGTATGACTGCTGGGTCAGAGAATATTGCTGCTGCTGTCTTGGCTGCAATACCCACTCGGTGCAGGGCGCCACAGTGGCCCCTGTACAGTGATGTGGCCCAGGTGGAGGAGGTGGTGGCCCCTGTACTGTGATGTGGCCCCCGGTGGAGGAGGTGGTGGCCCCTGTACAGTGATGTGGCCCCCGGTGGAGGAGGTGGTGGCCCCTGTACAGTGATGTGGCCTCTGGTGGGGAAGGTGGTGGCCCCCTGTACAGTGATGTGGCTCTGGTGGAGGAGGTGGTGGCCCCCTGTACAGTGATGTGGCTCTGGTGGAGGAGGTGGTGGCCCCTGTACAGTGATGTGGCCTCTGGTGGAGGAGGTGGTGGCCCCTGTACAGTGATGTGGCCTCTGGTGGAGGAGGTGGTGGCCCCTGTACAGTGATGTGGCCTCTGGTGGAGGAGGTGGTGGCCCTGTACAGTGATGTGCCTTGGTGGAGGAGGTGTGGCCCTGTACAGTGATGTGGCCCTGGTGGAGGAGGTGTGGCCCTGTACAGTGATGTGCCTTGGTGGGAGGTGGGGCCCCTGTACAGATGTGGCCTCTGGTGGAGAGTGGTGGCCCTGTACAGTGATGTGGGGGTGTGCCTGTACGTGATGTGGCCTCTGGTGGAGGAGGTGGTGGCCCCTGTCAGTGATGTGGCCTTGGTGGGGAGTGGTGGCCTGTACATGATGTGGAGGGGTGTGGCCCTGTACAGTGATGTGGCCTTGGTGGAGGAGGTGGGCTCTGTAATGATGTGGCCTTGGTGGAGGAGGTGGTGGTCCTGTCAGTGTGTGGCCTGTACAGTGATGTGCCTCTGGTGGGAGTGGTGGCCTGTCTGATGTGCTCTGGTGGAGGGGTGTGGCCCTGTACAGTGATGTGGCCTTGGTGGAGGAGGTGGTGGCCTGTACAGTATGTGGGGGTGGGGCCTGTACAGTGATGTGGCTTGGTGGAGGAGGTGTGCCCTGTACATGATGTGGCCTGGGAGAGTGGTGGCCCGTACGTGATGTGGCCTTGTGAGGAGGTGGCCCTGTACAGTGATGTGGCTCTGGTGGAGGAGGTGGTGGCCTGTACAGTGATGTGGCTCTGGTGGAGGAGTGGTGGCCTGTACGTGATGTGGCTCTGTGGAGGAGTGTGGCCTGTACATGATGTGGCTTGGTGGAGGAGGTGGTGGCTCCTGTACAGTGATGGCTCTGTGGAGGAGGGGTGCCTGTACAGTGATGTGCCTCTGGTGGGGAGGTGTGCCCTGTACAGTGATGTGGCTTGTGGAGGAGGTGGTGCCTGTACAGTGATGTGCTCTGGTGGAGGAGGTGGTGGCCTGTACAGTGATGTGGCTCTGGTGGAGGAGTGGTGGCCTGTACGTGATGTGCCTTGGTGGAGGGGTGGCCCCTGTACAGTGATGTGGCTCTGGTGGGGAGGTGGCCCCTGTACATGATGGGCCGGTGGAGGAAGTGGTGCCTGTACAGTGATGTGGCTCTGGTGGAGGAGGTGGTGGCCTGTACAGTGATGTGGCTTGGTGGAGGAGGTGGGGCCTGTACAGTGATGTGGCCTCTGGTGGAGGAGGTGGTGGCCTGTCAGTGTGTGGAGTGGTGCCCTGACAGTGTGTGCTGTGGAGGAGGTGTGGCCTGTACAGTGATGTGCTCTGTGGAGGAGGTGGTGGCCTGTACAGTGATGTGGCTTGGTGAGGAGGTGGTGGCCTGTACAGTGATGTGGCTCTGGTGAGGAGTGGTGGCCTGTACATGATGTGCTCTGGTGAGGAGGTGGTGGCCTGTACAGTGTGTGCTGGTGGAGGTGTGGCCTGTGAGGGCTCTGGTGGAGAGTGGCTCTGTACGTGGTGCTGTGGAGGGGTGTGGCCTGTACAGTGATGTGGCCTCTGGTGGAGGAGGTGTGGCCCTGTACAGTGATGTGGCCTCTGGTGGAGGAGGTGGTGGCCCTGTACAGTGATGTGGCCTCTGGTGGAGGAGGTGGTGGCCTGTACATGATGTGCCTCTGGTGGGGAGGTGGTGGCCTGTACAGTGTTGGCTCGGTGGAGGAGGTGGTGGCCCCTGTACAGTGATGTGGCTCTGGTGGAGGAGGTGGGGCCCCTGTACGTGATGTGGCCGGTGGAGGAGTGGTGGCCCTGTACAGTGATGTGGCCCTGGTGGAGAGGTGGTGGCCCCTGTACAGTGATGTGGCCTCTGGTGGAGGAGGTGGTGGCCCTGTACAGTGATGTGGCCTCTGGTGAGGAGGTGGTGGCCCTGTACAGTGATGTGGCCTTAGGTTGGCCCTGGTGGAGGGTGGTGCCCTGTACAGTGATGTGGCCTTGGTGGAGGAGGGTGGCCCTGTCAGTGATGTGGCCTCTGGTGGGGGGTGGTGCCCGTACAGTGATGTGGCTTGGTGGAGGGGTGGTGCCTGTACAGTGATGTGCCTCTGGTGGAGGAGGTGGTGGCCGTCAGTGGGGCCTCTGGTGGAGGAGGTGGTGGCCTGTACAGTGATGTGGCTCTGGTGGGGAGGTGGTGGCCTGTACAGTGATGTGGCCCGGTGAGGAGGTGGTGGCCCTGTACGTGATGTGGCTCTGGTGGAGGAGGTGGTGGCCCTGTACAGTGATGTGGCCTGGTGAGGAGTGGTGCCTGTACAGTGTGTGGCTCGGTGGAGGAGGTGGTGGCCTGTACGTGATGTGCTCTGTGAGGAGTGGTGGCCCCTGTACAGTGATGTGGCTCTGGTGGAGGAGGTGGTGGCCCTGTACAGTGATTGGCCGGTGGAGGGGTGGTGGCCGCAGTGATGGCCGGTGGAGGAGGTGGTGGCCTGTACAGTGATGTGGCCCGGTGGGAGGTGTGGCCCTGTCGTATGTGGCCGGTGGAGGAGGTGGTGGCCTGTACAGTGGTGGCCGGTGGAGGGGTGGTGGCCCGTACAGTGTGTGCTTGGTGGAGGAGTGGTGGCCTTACAGTGATGTGGCCTGGTGGAGGAGGTGGTGGCCTGTCAGTTGTGGCCTCGTGGAGGAGGTGGCCCTGTACGTGATTGCTTGGTGGAGGAGGTGGTGCCCCTGTACAGTGATGTGGCCTCTGGTGGAGGAGGTGGGGCCTGTACAGTGATGTGGCCTCTGGTGAGGAGGTGCGCCACAGGGGGCCCCTGTACAGTGATGTGGCCTCGGTGGAGGAGGTGGTGGCCCCTGTACTAGTGATGTGGCCCTCGGTGGAGGAGGTGGTGGCCCCTGTACAGTGATGTGGCCCCTGGTGGAGGAGGTGGTGGCCCCTGTACAGTGATGTGGCCTCTGGTGGAGGAAGGTGGTGGCCCCTGTACAGTGATGTGGCCTCTGGTGGAGGAGGTGGTGGCCCCCTGTACAGTGATGTGGCCTCTGGTGGAGGAGGTGGTGGCCCCTGTACAGTGATGTGGCCTCTGGTGGAGGAGGTGGTGGCCCCTGTACAGTGATGTGGCCTCTGGTGGAGGAGGTGTGGTGGCCCCTGTACAGTGATGTGGCCTCTGGTGGAGGAGGTGGTGGCCCCTGTAACAGTGATGTGGCCTCTGGTGGAGGAGGTGGTGGCCCCTGTACAGTGATGTGGCCTCTGGTGGAGGAGGTGGTGGCCCCTGTACAGTGATGTGGCCTCTGGTGGGGAGGTGGTGGCCCCTGTACAGTGATGTGGCCTCTGGTGGAGGAGGTGGTGGCCCCTGTACAGTTGATGTGGAGGAGGTGGTGGCCCCTGTACAGTGATGTGGCCTCTGGTGGAGGAGGTGGTGGCCCCTGTACAGTGATGTGGCCTCTGGTGGAGGAGGTGGTGGCCCCTGTACAGTGATGTGGCCTCTGGTGGAGGAGGTGGTGGCCCCTGTACAGTGATGTGGCCTCTGGTGGAGGATGGTGGTGGCCCCTGTACAGTGATGTGGCCTCTGGTGGAGGAGGGTGGTGGCCCCTGTACAGTGATGTGGCCTCTGGTGGAGGAGGTGGTGGCCCCTGTACAGTGATGTGGCCGGTGGAGGTGGTGGCCCCTGTACAGTGATGTGGCCTCGGTGGAGGAGGTGGTGGCCCCTGTACAGTGATGTGGCCTCTGGTGGAGGAGGTGGTGGCCCCTGTACAGTGATGTGGCCTCTGGTGGAGGAGGTGGTGGCCCCTGTACAGTGATGTGGCCTCTGGTGGAGGAGTGGGTGAGTGTGGCCCCTGTACAGTGATGTGGCCTCTGGTGGAGGAGGTGGTGGCCCCTGTACAGTGATGTGGCCTCTGGTGGAGGAGGTGGTGGCCCCTGTACAGTGATGTGGCCTCTGGTGGAGGAGGTGGTGGCCCTGTACAGTGATGTGGCCTCTGGTGGAGGAGGTGTGGTGGCCCCTGTACAGTGATGTGGCCTCTGGTGGAGGAGGTGGTGGCCCCTGTACAGTGATGTGGCCTCTGGTGGAGGAGGTGGTGGCCCCTGTACAGTGATGTGGCCTCTGGTGGAGGAGGTGGTGGCCCCTGTACAGTGATGTGGCCCTCTGGTGGAGGAGGTGGTGGCCCTGTACAGTGATGTGGCCTCTGGTGGAGGAGGTGGTGGCCCCTGTACAGTGATGTGGCCTCTGGTGGAGGAGGTGGTGGCCCCTGTACAGTGATGTGGCCTCTGGTGGAGGAGGTGGTGGCCCCTGTACAGTGATGTGGCCTCTGGTGGAGGAGGTGGTGGCCCCTGTACAGTGATGTGGCCTCTGGTGGAGGAGGTGGTGGCCCCTGTACAGTGATGTGGCCTCTGGTGGAGGAGGTGGTGGCCCCTGTACAGTGATGTGGCCTCTGGTGGAGGAGGTGGTGGCCCCTGTTACAGTGATGTGGCCTCTGGTGGAGGAGGTGGTGGCCCCTGTACAGTGATGTGGCCTCTGGTGGAGGAGGTGGTGGCCCCTGTACAGTAGATGTGGCCTCTGGTGGAGGAGGGTGGTGGCCCCTGTACAGTGATGTGGCCTCTGGTGGAGGAGGTGGTGGCCCCTGTACAGTGATGTGGCCTCGGGAGGAGGTGGTGGGCCCCTGTACAGTGATGTGGCCTCTGGTGGAGGAGGTGGTGGCCCCTGTACAGTGATGTGGCCTCTGGTGGAGAGGTGGTGGCCCTGTACAGTGATGTGGCCTCTGGTGGAGGAGGTGGTGGCCCCTGTACAGTGATGTGGCCTCTGGTGGAGGAGGTGGTGGCCCCTGTACAGTGATGTGGCCTCTGGTGGAGGAGGTGGTGGCCCCTGTACATAGTGAGTGTGTATGTGTGCCTCTGGTGGAGGAGGTGGTGGCCCCTGTACAGTGATTGGCCTCTGGTGGAGGAGGTGGTGGCCCCTGTACAGTGATGTGGCCTCTGGTGGAGGAGGGGTGGTGGCCCCTGTACAGTGATGTGGCCTCTGGTGGAGGAGGTGGTGGCCCCTGTACAGTGATGTGGCCTCTGGTGGAGGAGGTGGTGGCCCCTGTACAGTGATGTGGCCTCTGGTGGAGGAGGTGGTGGCCCCTGTACAGTGATGTGGCCTCTGGTGGAGGAGGTGGTGGCCCCTGTACAGTGATGTGGCCTCTGGTGGAGGAGGTGGTGGCCCCTGTACAGTGATGTGGCCTCGGTGGAGGAGGTGGTGGCCCCTGTACAGTGATGTGGCCTCTGGTGGAGGAGGTGGTGGCCCCTGTACAGTGATGTGGCCTCTGGTGGAGGAGGTGGTGCCTCTGTACAGTGGATGTGGCCTCTGGTGGAGGAGGTGGTGGCCCCTGTACAGTGATGTGGCCTCGGTGGGGAGGTGTGGCCCCTGTACAGTGATGTGGCCTCTGTGAGGAGGTGGTGCCCCTGTACAGTGATGTGGCCTCTGGTGGAGGAGGTGGTGGCCCCTGTCAGTGATGTGGCCCTGTGGAGGAGTGTGGCCCTGACTGTGTGGTGGGAGGGTGGTGGCCCCTGTACAGTGATGTGGCCTCTGGTGGAGGAGGTGGTGGCCCCTGTACAGTGATGTGGCCTCTGGTGGAGAGAGTGGTGGCCCCTGTACAGTGATGTGGCCTCTGGTGGAGGAGGTGAGTGGGCCCTGTACAGTGATGTGTGGCCTCTGGTGGAGGAGGTGGTGGCCCCTGTACAGTGATGTGGCCTCTGGTGGAGGAGGTGGTGGCCCCTGTACAGTGATGTGGCCTCTGGTGGAGGAGGTGGTGGCCCCTGTACAGTGATGTGGCCTCTGGTGGAGGAGGTGGGGGCCCCTGTAAGTGATGTGGCTCTGGTGGAGGAGGTGGTGGCCCCTGTACAGTGATGTGGCCTCTGGTGAGGAGGTGGTGGCCCCTGTACAGTGATGTGGCCTCTGGTGGAGGAGGTGGTGGCCCCTGTACAGTGATGTGGCCTCTGGTGGAGGAGGTGGTGGCCCCTGTACAGTGATGTGGCCTCTGGTGGAGGAGGTGGTGGCCCCTGTACAGTGATGTGGCCTCTGGTGGAGGAGGTGGTGGCCCTGTACAGTGATGTGGCCTCTGGTGGAGGAGGTGGTGGCCCTGTACAGTGATGTGGCCTCTGGTGGAGGAGGTGGTGGCCCCTGTACAGTGATGTGGCCTCTGTGGAGGAGGTGGTGGCCCCTGTACAGTGATGTGGCCTCTGGTGGAGGGGTGGTGGCCCCTGTACAGTGATGTGGCCTCTGGTGGAGGAGGTGGTGGGCCCTGTACAGTGATGTGGCCTCTGGTGGAGGAGGTGGTGGCCCTGTACAGTGATGTGGCCTCTGGGTGGAGGAGGTGGTGGCCCCTGTACAGTGATGTGGCCTCTGGTGGAGGAGGGTGGTGGCCCCTGTACAGTGATGTGGCCTCTGGTGGAGGAGGTGGTGGCCCCTGTACAGTGATGTGGCCTCTGGTGGAGGAGGTGGTGCCCCTGTACAGTGATGTGGCCTCTGGTGGAGGAGGTGGTGGCCCCTGTACAGTGATGTGGCCTCTGGTGGAGGAGTGGTGGCCCCTGTACAGTGATGTGGCCTCTGGTGGAGGGGGAGTGGTGGCCCCTGTACAGTGATGTGGCCTCTGGTGGAGGAGGTGGGGGCCCCTGTACAGTGATGTGGCCTCTGGTGGAGGAGGTGGTGGCCCCTGTACAGTGATGTGGCCTCTGGTGGAGGAGTGGTGGCCCCTGTACAGTGATGTGGCCTCTGGTGGAGGAGGGGTGTAGAGTGGCCCCCTGTACAGTGATGTGGCCTCTGGTGGAGGAGGTGGTGGCCCCTGTACAGTGATGTGGCCTCTGGTGGAGGAGGTGGTGGCCCCTGTACAGTGATGTGGCCTCTGGTGGAGGAGGTGGTGGCCCCTGTACAGTGATGTGGCCTCTGGTGGAGGAGGTGGTGGCCCCTGTACAGTGATGTGGCCTCTGGTGGAGGAGGTGGTGGGCCCCTGTACAGTGATGTGGCCTCTGGTGGAGGAGGTGGTGGCCCCTGTACAGTGATGTGGCCTCTGGTGGAGGAGGTGGTGGCCCCTGTACAGTGATGTGGCCTCTGGTGGAGGAGGTGGTGGCCCCTGTACAGTGATTCCTCTGTGGGGAGGTGGTGGCCCCTGTACAGTGATGTGCCGTGGAGGAGGTGGTGGCCCCTGTACAGTGATGTGGCCTCTGGTGGAGGAGGTGGTGGCCCCTGTACAGTGATGTGGCCTCTGGTGGAGGAGGTGGTGGCCCCTGTACAGTGATGTGGCCTCTGGTGGAGGAGGTGGTGGCCCCTGTACAGTGATGTGGCCTCTGGTGGAGGAGGTGGTGGCCCCTGTACAGTGATGTGGCTCTGGTGGAGGAGGTGGTGGCCTCTGTACAGTGATGTGGCCCCGGTGGAGGAGGTGGTGGCCCCAGTACAGTGATGTGGCCTCTGGTGGAGGAGGTGGTGGCCCCTGTACAGTGATGTGGCCTCTGGTGGAGGAGGTGGTGGCCCCTGTACAGTGATGTGGCCCCCCTGTACAGTGATGTGGCCTCTGGTGGAGGAGGTGGTGGCCCCTGTACAGTGATGTGGCCTCTGGTGGAGGAGGTGGTGGCCCCTGTACAGTGATGTGGCCTCTGGTGGAGGAGGTGGTGGCCCCTGTACAGTGATGTGGCCTCTGGTGGAGGAGGTGGTGGCCCCTGTACAGTGATGTGGCCTCTGGTGGAGGAGGTGGTGGCCCCTGTACAGTGATGTGGCCTCTGGTGGAGGAGGTGGTGGCCCCTGTACAGTGATGTGGCCTCTGGTGGAGGAGGTGGTGGCCTCTGTACAGTGATGTGGCTCTGGTGGAGGAGGTGGTGGCCCCTCGGCTGTTTTGGCCTGTATCTCTCACACAGCTGTGGACTAGATGACGCCACTCATGAGCCTGAGGCGCCTCAGCCAATCACCACGTCCATACTGAGCTCCACTGTTTCGACAGCCAATGAGCGGCGGCGTCTTCCTGTCAGTCACACACAGAGCGGAGAAGGGACACGTGACCGGGGCGGAGCCACAGCACAAGGTGTAACGAGCGGATCCCTGCAGTCGAATCCTTCTTCTGCGCATGCGCGCGACTGCAGGGATCCGCTCGTAAGCTGTACAGTGGAATCAGAGAAGGCTCCGCCCACCGTGACGTCACTGCCGTCTCGTCATATAGGGGGCGTGTTTTCAGTGGGCGTGTCCTCCTCCACCAATAGCGCGCGTCCATACTCAGCTCCACTGTCCCGACAGCCAATGAGCGGCGGCGTCTTCCTGTCAGTCACACACAGAGCGGAGAAGGGACACGTGACCGGGGAGGAGCCACAGCACAGGCTACACACTGGAATGAGGGAAAGCTCCGCCCATTGTGACGTCACTGCCGGCTCGTCATAGAGGGGGCGTGTTGTCAGTGGGCGTGGCCTCCTCTCCCGTGTCTGGTGGTGCAGAGCACAGACGGTCACGTGTTATTTTCCCGCTCGTTCTTCTCCTCAGTGCGGATAGATGTGGAGGATCCTGGGTGTGTACAATTACTGGGGGGATGGGGAGGGGTGTGGTGGGATTTGGGGGGTGGATGAGGATAGGGATGTGGTGGGATTTGGGGGGTGGATGATGGGGGGGAGGGGAGGGGTGTGGGGGGATTTTGTGGTGTAGGATACTGGAATGATTTACACACACTTTCTCACCTGTTCTCTCGTCATCCTCTTTTCATGTCACTCACATGCCCCCTTACATCTCTTGGTGATTGCGCCCCTGTCCAGGCCCCGCCAACACCCACACTTCCCTCCAGTTGAATGTGTCACTAGATACATATCAGTCTTGTGTGTATCATCAGTGCAGTGGAGAGACAGACTCTCTGGCACAGTCATAGCAATGCCAGCCACTGGCCTATCATAGACCAGCAGCTGATGTCAAAACCAGCCATCACTTGCAGGCCTCTGATTGGCCGGCGGCTGTCATTGGTATAGCTGAGAAGGAGTCGTCCCCAGCGGAGCAGGTAATGCATGTCCGTTGAATGTGCGCCTTAGAATGCACATTTAACTGAAGGAAAGCCGCAATCGCCCAGGGGTTTATCATGCCTGAGGGCTGCACAAAGCCTCGTCAGGGGTCACATGTTAGAGGATCCCCAACAACATCTCCCTGAAGTGTGACATGGCTGAGCTTCCCTGCACCACAGAGCAAATCATCATAACAGCAACATCCGTCATCTAGAACTTTCCATGCTACATTTCCCTCCCTTTGTGACTTTTTCTCCTTCCCTCTGAGACTTCCCCCGCTTTAGAGGTGTACGGAGCTGAGCCGTCTGTATTGTGTGTAGTCACGTTCATACGTGTCCCCATCATTTCTGCCTGCAGTGATGGAGTCTCCAGTGATTGTATTATTCCCCAGGATCTCTCTGATGTTCCATCGTCTCTTCCCCCATTCAGGTCTCTACAATATCGGATCCTCTCACATCTTCTATAGAAGAGAATTCTCCTGATTGACCATCAAGGATGGATCTGGACAGGGACAAGATGGCGGAGAGGATCTTACCCCTCACCCTAGAGATCCTCTTCCTTGTTACTGGAGAGGTGAGAGATGTCACATGACCTCATTCTTATCTATGGACAGAATAACGGACAGAGCTGGAGAGGTGAGGACTCTGGAGATGTCTGGAGACTGGAGATTTATGAATGTGTCTCCTCTCCATAACCAGGATTACACAGTGGTGAAGAAGAGCTGGAGTGATCTGTGCTGTCAGGACCCTGTACAGTGTGAGGGAAGAGCCCGGGGCCCGGGGCCTCCACCTCACCCCCTGATACATGAGGACATCAATGAGCAGAAGATCCTAGAACTCACCTACAAGATGATGGAGCTGCTGACTGGAGAGGTGACACTGCTGGGAATGCTGCTGCTGCTGGGACATTATACAGTAACGCTATGAAGGGATGGGGGAATGATGACAATGCGGCTATCATTGTATGTGTCAGGTTCCTATAAGGTGTCAGGACGTCTCCGTCTATTTCTCCATGGAGGAGTGGGAGTATTTAGAAGGACACAGAGATCTGTACAAGGACATAGTCATGATGGAGGATCCCCTCACATCACCAGGTAATAAGACTAAATGCACACCATCCTACCTATCCACCTCACCCACTCCTCTGAACTGTTCCTGCACTGTCAATGCTCTGTCTCCAAACAGGCTCGCCATGTAAACTCTCCTGCTCCCACCTCCTAACACTCTCCTTGCTCCTTCTACTTGATGGCGACATTTCCCCTAATCCTGCCCTCCCCCTCCCACCACTTCCCCACAGTCACTTCCACCCCATACTCACAACCCATCACTAACCCTCGTAACCTCAACAACTTTAGACCCATTCCTCCAGCCCTTGCTCCCCTAGTCCCTCTACCTGGCGCACTCTGGAATGCCCGCTCAATCTGCAACAAACTCCCATTCATCCATGACCTCTTTATCTCTAACAAACTCTCATTCCTTGGCATCACTGAAACCTGGCTCACCCCCTCTGACACAGCCTATTCTCCTGCACTCACTTATGGCAGCCTCAGTCTTTCCCACACACCCCGCCCCTCTAACAAACATGGCGGAGGTGGTGGCTTACTCCTGTCCAATATCTGCTCCTTTACCCCCATCCCACAGCCTCCCTCCGCTACTTTCCCCTCTTTCGAGGCCCACTTTGTTCGCATCTTCTCTCCCTGTAACCTTCAGCTCACTGTCATTTACCGCCCCCTTGGATCCACCACCTCCTTCCTTGACCATTTCACCACCTGGCTACTTCACTTCCTTTCTGTGGACACCCCCAATATCATCATGGGTGACTTCAATATCCCCATTGACACTTCCCACCCAACCACCTCTAAACTTCTCTCACTGACTACTTCCTTTGGGCTCTCTCAATGGTCCTCCTCCTGCCACTCACAAAGATGGCCACATGCTGGGCCCCATCTTCACCTGCCTTTGCTCCCTCACAAAATCACCCCTCCCCCTGTCTGACCACAATCTATTGACTTTCTTCAGCCTCTCCTCCCCTACTACTCTACGCCCTCTCTCCGCAAACTCCATCATCCTTTCTGAAACCTAAAACACATTGATCTACATTCATTCTCAGAATCCCTTCTCCCTCTTGCCGACACAGCTTCCATACGCGACACAGACGCTGCCACCACCCTATACAACTCTTGACTTAGCTGCCCCCCTCACATATAGCACTCCTCGCACTAACAGGAAACCTTGGCACACGACCCTCACTAAACACCTCAGACTGGCTTCCAGAGTGGCGAGGGGAGATGGAAGAAATCTCATTCAACCGAGCACCTTGCATTGTTCAAGCAGACCCTCACCAACTTCAAATCCGGACTCACTGCAGCAAAACAAGCCTTCTTATCCCTAATAACCTCCCTTTCCCACAATCCCAAACAGCTTTTTAAAACTTTCAATTCCTTACTCCGTCCGCCCGCTCCTGCCTCTCCTTTTATCCCTACTGAAAGCGTTGCCTCCTTCTTCAAGCAGAAGATTGATAAAATCAGAGACAGCTTTGACCCACTGTCCTGACAGCTTCCTCTCTCACCTACACTGCCCTCTCGTTCCATCAACTGATTCTCCCCATAACTGAAGATTTTCTCCTCCCTTCTGTCGAAGTAACACCTTGTCACCAGCGCCCATGACCTGCTCCCATCCCACCTTATTCCCAGCCTAACCTCAGTCTTCTTCCTAACCCTAACCCATCTCTTCAACTTATCACTTACTACTGGCATCTTCCCCTCAGCCTTCAAACATGCCTTGATCACACCCATCCTCAAAAAACTCTCCCTCGATCCAACATCTGTCTCTAACTATCGCCCCATATCTCTTCTCCCCTTCGCCTCAAAACTACTTGAACAGCACGTCCATTCAGAACTGTCCTCCCTCCTCCTGCTCACTCCACTTCACCAAAACAGCCCTAACCAAAGTCACCAATGACCTACTGACCACCAAGAGCAAACAGCACTACTCCGTCCTCCTCCTCCTCGACCTATCCACCGCCTTCGATACTGTTAACCATTCCCTCCTACTCAAGGTCCTAGAATCTCTTGGTATCGCTGACCTGACCCTCTCCTGGATCTCCTCATACTTAACGGACCAGACTTTCAGCGTCACCCACTCCCACACCACCTCTTTGCCCTACCCTCTATCTTTCGGTGTCCCCCAAGGCTCGGTTCTGGAACCACTACTTTTCTCCATCTACACCCTCGGCTTAGGGCAACTCATTGAGTCCCATGGCCTCCAGTACAACCTCTACGCTGACTCGTTTAGGAGTCTCAAACCCAGAACTAACCAGAGGTGTTGTTGGTCTACTAGACCTTGCTCCCACCTAGCCACAATCCTACTCCACAATGATGAGGGGCAACACCCCGAAACAGCTGTCTGCGGATGGATACCTGTCCTTGGTATTCCCTTGTCATATCTTTAAACTCGTAAAGAGCTGGATATTGACTGAAAGGGACACTTAAAATGGTGATTATGGCGGTCTCTTCAAGGAGCCATCCCATGGCTAGGTCCTTCCCTGGAAGGGATATCTGGCTAGTTCTGTGTTTAAGACTTTTAAATGAGGCTCCACGGACTCTATTTTGATATTCATATTTCCCAGGGGGCAATGCGCCTAGGAATTCACTGTGTTGAGCGCTTTAGCCGACTGCCCGCAATGTTTTCTTTGACTGGTCTCCTTGAGATCAGTGATTGCTTCGTAATCTCTACGCCAACGGCACCCAGATCTACCTGTCTGGGCCTGACATCACCTCCCTTCTATCCAAAATCCCACATTGCCTGGTCGCTATCTCATCCTTCTTCTCTGCTTGCTTCCTTAAACTGAACATAGACAAAACTGAGTTCATCGTCTTCCCACCCCAAGATGCTCTCTCCCACTACCCGACCTATCCATCACTGTCCGACTGCTCACTGTCCCCAGTCCCCCACGCCAAATGTCTTGGGGTAATCCTTGACTCTTCCCTCTCCTTCAAGCCTCACATCCAGGCCCTCGCCACCTCCTGCCGTCTCCAGCTAAAAAACTTTTCCCCGGATTCGCACTTTCCTTGCCATGACCTGCTAAAACACTTATTATGCTCTTATCATCCCCTGCCTTGACTACTGCAACCCCTGTTAAAAGGGCCCTCCCCGCTACCTCCCCCGCACCTCTCCCTCCATCCTAAATCCCCTGGCCCACTAATTAATCTGTCTGCTCGCTATCCCTGTCTACCTCCTTGCCAAGCCCTTCGTGGCTCCCCAATCTCAGAGATCCCGGTTTTTTAAAAAGCTAACCACGACATAGAAAGACATCCACAAACCCGTCCCCTCCATACATCTCTGAATGGTCTCCGATAACTCCCCCCGCACCCTGCGATCCCCCCAAAAGGGTCCTTTTCTACTCCCCCCTCATCCCCTCCCCACAACCCCATACAGGACTTCTCCCCTGTACCCCTATTTTGGGGCTTTCCCCCGACACATCAGACACTCGCCTACCCTGGAAACCTTCAAAAAAAATTTGAA
>JARQOC010000005.1:578239784-578372893 GCA_033576535.1 Allobates femoralis
GACAAAGAGGCCCCTATACATACAGCTGACCTTAAGTCCTTCATACGTGATGAGATCAGGATGTCCCAGATCCCGCAGCCCTATTTGTCGACCCCTCACCATCAGTCTCCTTATATCTCGGACAATGATTCTCAGGAAGAGGGCTTCGTTCATTCGCCCCAATCGAGCTCCTGTTCGGAGGATGAGGGTGGCTCCTGTTTTTCCATCGAGGAGATGGATGGCCTGGTGAAGTTGGTCCGTTCTACTATGGGGATTGTAGACAGCAGAGAATCAAAGTCTGCGCAAGATGTCATGTTTGCTGGGTAATGTCAGAAGAAGAGATGCGCTTTCCCTGTTATTGACGCCATTAAGTCCTTAGTCACGTCTTAGTGGGAAAAGCAGGAATCCAGGGTATTTTTACCTTACTCTTCAAAGCGGTGGTATCCATTTGAGGATTCACAGTTGTTGGACTGGTCTAAGATCCCTAAAGTAGATGCGGCAGTAGCTACCTCGTCTAGGCGTAATGTTTTGGAGGATGGGGGTCTGCTGAAAGACCCGTCAGATAGGAAGGCTGATACCCTGCTGAAAAAAATCCTGGGAATCAGCCATTGCCTCTACTTGTGTTGCCCGTTTCCAGTTGGTGTGGCTGGGCCACTTGGAGGAGCAAATTCGGTCCGGGGTACCGTGTGACCGGATATTGGTTGCTATTCCTCAGATTAGGAGTGGCTCTGCGTATGTGGCAGATGCTTCGGCTGATTCACTCCACCTAGCGGCTAGGTCTGCAGGACTCTCGAATGCGGTATGCAGATCCTTATGGTTGAAGGAGTGGAAGGGGGACGCCCATGCTAAAAACAAATTATGCTGGGGTGAGTACCTCTTTGGACCGGTGTTGGATCTTATTCTCTCTAAAGCCGGAGAGGTAAAGGGTTTGCCTAATCCTTCTGTCCCCAACTACAGGAGAGCCTTCCGGAAACGCTAGTTTTGTAAACAGAAGTCAAACGCCTAGTGGGAACCGGCCGAGAAAAAACAGAGTTGCGTTTTACGGCGGTTCCAGGGACAAGCCTAGATGCAGATGATTTTAATCCACCTGTAAGTGGTAGATTGGCTCATTTTTTTCCATCAGTGGTCCCAAATTTCAAATAGCCAATGGATCCTCAGCCTCATTTCATCTGGGCTTCGATTAGATTTGAGAGGGTCCCAAGGGACACCTTTCTTCAAACTGTATTGGCAAGTCCTGTCCAACAATAGGCACAGGAGGTGGAGGTTGGGGAATTGTTGCGCTAGCATGTCTTGATAGATGTACCTGGTGATCAGGAAGGAAGGGGTTTTTAATCCCCTTTGTTTCTGGTTTCAAAGCCTGATGGTTCCTTTAGAACTATTATTAATCTTCGTAAATTGAACTCCTTCCTCCGATTCCAGTCCTTTAAGATGGAGTCAATTCAATCTGCGATTCGCCTTTTTTTCCCTAGATGTTTCATGGCGGTATTAGACCTAAAAGACGCCTACTATCCTCTACCTGTTCATCTGGATCACCAAAGGTTCCTCAGGATGGCTGTGTCTTTGGGAGGTCGTGTTCAGCATCTGCAGTTTGCCACCATGCTGTTCGGGCTTTCCATGGCTCCTCACATTTTTACCAAGGTGTTGGCAGAAGTAATGGCTTTTTTGAGGCAACAGGACATTTTAATTGTGCTTTAATTAGATGATTTTTGATTGCTGGGAATTCTGAGGTTCAGTGTGCATCCCGGCTTAAACATGTCATCCCTACAGGACTTGGTGAGGTTAATAAATGTCCAGAAATCAAGACTCGTTCCAGTCCAAAGCTTTCTGGGAATTTTCTTGGACTCCCACGCACAAAAATGTATTTTGCCAGACGACAAACTGTCTTCAGTGATGGCCAAAGTAGGCAGGGTTATGAGCAACCCCACTCTGTCCCTACGGCAGGCCATGTCTCTGATGGGGACTTTGTCTTCCTGTATCCCAGCAGTCCCATGGGCACAGTTCCACTGTTGCAGCTTCCAGGAGGAAGTGCTCCAGGCGGGAGACTCTCTGCAGGGTCGTCTGGAGGGCTGTCTGCGTCTGTCCACCTCCACAGTACATTCTCTGTCCTGGTGTATGAATCCACGTCACCTGACTCAAGGGGCTTCCTGGCTAATTACTCCAGAGATTTTATAGTGACGACCTACGCCAGTCCCTCGGGGTGGGGGGCCCATTTGGGGACGCACCTGGCCTCCAGAGGAGGAATTGGGCTTTTCCAATCTAAATTAGTTCCGGTCAAGTATGCTCTCCTCAGTTTTCTGCCCTATCTCCGCAGGTCTCACTTCAGGGTTCAGACAGACAACACCACGGTAGTGGCATACATAAATCTCCAGGGGGAAACCCGATCGCTCTCTCGGCTGTCCACCACGACTGACATCTTTCAGCTGGCGGAGGTGCATTTTTTTCTCCCTGACAGCCCTTCATATCAGGGGCATAAACAACGACAGAGCCGACTTTTTCAGCCGTCACTCTCTCGGACAGGGGGAGTGGATTCTGAACAGGGAGGTGTTCGACATGATTGTGCACCTGTGAGGGGTACCAGAGATTGACCTGTTTGCGACTAGGAGGAACAGACAGGTTCAACACTTTGCTTCCCTGCACCCCTCAGACCTTCCGGAGGTGGTGGATGCTCTACAGGTGCCTTGGGATTTTCATCTAGTTTATGCTTTTCCTCCTTTTTGTCTGCTCCCTCTGGTTCTTCGCAAAATCAGGGAGGAGGAAGCGAAAGTCATACTGATAGCCCCTTTTTGGGGCAGGAGACCATGGTTTTCCTGGCTGAGAGCCATGTCTGTGTTCGACCCTTGGGTTCTCCCGGCGAATCGAAGGCTGCTCTCTTAGGGTCCGTTTTATCACCTCCAGGTGGAGGGTCTGCATCTGACAGCCTGGAATTTGAGAGGCAGCTTCTGAAACGGCGGGGGTTCTCAGATTCTTTGGTTTCTACTTTCCTTAGAAGTAGGAAGGAGGTCACCACAAACCTGTATTGCAGGGTTTGGCGGAAATGTTTGGATTTTTATGCTGGGGACCTCGCTGACGTGGCCCCGATTCCAGACATTCTGGAGTTTTTACAGAAGACGTGAATTGGGTCTGGCCAACAGCACCCTGCGGGTTCAGGTCTCTGCTCTAGGTGCCCTGTTTAGTCAGAATATAGCAGGTGACCAATGGATTTCCCATTTTTTTTTTCAAAGCCTGTGAATGCACCGACCAAGTGCACATCCCTAGACTGGCGCTCTGGGACTTGAATTTGATTTTAGACGCTTTGACAGGTCCTCCATTTGAGCCTTTGACTGCTGCTTCAATTAAACTATTGATCTTAAAAATGGCCTTATTGGTAGCCTTGACATCTGCTAGGCGGGTGGGCGACCTCCAAGCTTTATCGATAGACCCCTCCCCCGTTCCTTTTAGTATTCCCGGATAGGTTGATGCTTAAGACAGACCTTTCATATTTCCCTAAAGTATCCTCTAAGTTCCATAGGTTCCAAGAGATGGTCTTTCCTTCCTTTTATGACAATCAATCTACCCCAGAGGAAGTTAAATTCCAGACATTAAATGTTAGGCGAACAGTCCTTGAGTATATTGCTAGGACTCAGCCCTGGAGGAAGAGTAGGGCCTTGTTTGTCTCATTCCAGGGTCATCGAAAGGGAGCTTGTACCACAAAAAGCACCATCACCAGATGGATTCGGGAGGCTATCTGCTCGGCCTACTCTGCAATAGGTGAGCAGCCTCTTGATTGTGTTAAGACCCATTCTACTCGGGCCATGTCTGCCTCTTGGTCTGAATGTGCTAGTGTTCCTATTGAGTATATCTGTAAAGCTGCTACCTGGTCTCCACCTTCTACCATTTTTCGGCACTACCGCCTTGACTTGTCTTCTTCGTCTGACCTCGACTTCGGGAGGTGCGGTTTTTAATACTGTGGTCCCTCCCAGGTGATGGTCTCTGCAAGTCTCTCGGTGGGTGCTGTCATGGTGATAGGAAAATCTGAGATTACATACCCGTAATCGTATTTTACAGAGTCCATGACAGCACCCTCTCACTTCCCACCCTTTCAATTGCTTATTGACATTATAGTTTTTCTTATTATTATGATTATAGTGTATTTTTCATTAGTCACGGGTTGACACTTATTGCCAGCAGGTTTTGTGTGCCCTTTTTACTCCTGAAGGTGATGATCTTCTGATATTAATGATTATGTTTGTGTATTAATGCGGTTATGGCGGTTCCTCCAATTTCTCTGTAAACAAACTGAGGAGGCGAGGGGGACCGCCCCTTTTTATCTGTAGGTTTCCTTTCCTTTTGGGTGGATCCCCTCGGTGGGTGCTGTCATGTACTCCGTAAAATACGATTATCGGTAAGTAATCTCAGATTTTGGCCCTTTCATTCCTTTTTCGGCTGGATATCCTCTCAAGCGCCTACATTCGCTAGCCACACTCTGCGTACGGAGAGCAGCGACCAATCATCTTACAAGTCGAATTAAAACTGGCAAAATAGGCCAAAGCAATCTAGATCCAAAGGGTCCTGATTCAATCGCTTCTCCTCATCGTGACTTGCTCTTATTCCCAGAAGACATTCCCACCGTTGGCGGTTGCCTATGCTTATTTCATTGCGTATGGCAATCCGTCACCGACGACAGATGGGTCAAAGTTCTTGTGTTTTCTGGTTACTACATAGAATTTATAGCCAGTCCTCCAAACCGTTTCTCTCCAATCCACCGAAGTCACCGATACGGTCCCGCGCTTTTTTCCACGCAATATCCTCGCTTCGGCTCGCCGGGGTAATCGTTTCAATGCCGGACTCTGAACGTTTCAAAGGTTTTTACTGAAACCTTTTTGTTGTTCCCAAGAAGGACGGGTTGGCAAGTCCCATCCTGGACCTAAAACATCTAAACAGATATATCGCTGTCTGTCGTTTCAGGATGGAGTCCCTGTGTTCTGTCATCGCGTGTATGGAAGAAGGCGAGTTTCTCACCTCCATCGACATAAGGGATGCGTACCTTCACATCCCGATAGCTCAGGCTGATCAACGTTTAATACGATTTACTGTCCACGAGGAGCTCTTCCAATTATATTATAGCCCTATCCCTACGTTGTTTTCACAGACTCCTGGCGGATCGTCACATCCGTGTCCAATCGGAAAATGCAATGTCAGTGGCCTACATCAATCACCAGGGCGGTACCCACAGCAGAAGGGCTCTCGGCAAGGTAGAAAGCATTCTTACTTAGGCCGAGTCAATCGGGTCCGTCATCTCGGCAGTGCACATTGCAGGAGTGGACATTTGAGTGGCAGACTTTCTCAGTCACCAGGGCCTCGACGCAGGAGAATGGTCCCTGCCCCCAGAAGTGTTTCAATAGATTTGCCGCCGCTAGGGGACACCGGACGTGGACCTGATGGCTTCTCGAAAAAACGCCAAGGTCCCGATCTTCATGGCTCGCTCTCACGATCCAACTTCAATCGGAGGGGACGCACTGGTGCAATCGTGGTGCCTGTTCCGTCTCCCGTACATTTTTTCTCCATTACCCTTAATTCCGAAAGTACTGTGGAAAATCAAATCAGAACGAGCCCAGTCGTCCTCATAGCTCCAGATTGGCCCAGACCTCGTTCAACTAGTCGCAGACGTCCCTGGCGCTTACCAGATCGCCCAGACCTATCTCAAGGTCCAATTTGCCACCAAGGTTCGAGGGCCCTGAGTTTGACAGCGTTGCCGTTAAGACCTGGGTTCTGACTCAGGCTGGTTTTTCACCTGATGTCACTGGTACCATGATTAGAGCTCAAAAACCAGCTTCTGCACGTATCCACCATCATACCTGGAAAATTTTCTTTTCATGGTAAACCCCCCCCCCTTTTACTTTTTCAGTCCCGGTGATCCTCTGTTTTCTGCAGTCGGAACTAGATTCTGTGTGGCCCTTACTTCATTGAAAGGCCAGATTTCCGCTCTTTCAGTCCTTTACCAGTGCAAACTTGAGACATGCCCCCGAGTTAGAACCTTCATTCAAGGGGTGTCTCGCTTGGTTCCCCCTTACCAAAGACCGTTAGTCATGGGACCTTAACTTAGTCTTGGATGCACTCTAGAGACCGCCCTTTGAGCCTCTGGAAGAGGTTTCTCTCACTCTCCTATCCTGGAAGCTGGTCTTCCTTTGTAGCAATCGCGTCCATCCGTATTTTGGAATTGGCGACACTCCCTTGCCAAGAACCGTTCCTTTTTTTTCATCAAGATAAGGTGGTACTGCATCCTGTTCCATCTTTTCTTCCAAAGGTGGTCTCCTTATTCCACCTCAACGAAGATATCGTCCTTCCATCTTTCTGTCCAGCTCCGGTGCACCGTGTAGAGATGGCTCAGCATACCGTGGATCTAGTGCGAGCCCTTAGATACTATGTTTCAAGAACAGCCCCCTTCCGTAAGATGGACAATCTTTTTGTTCCTCCGAAAGGTCACAAGAAGGGCATGGCGGTGGCTAAAGCCACTTTGGCTAGGTGGATACATTCTGCCATCCAAGAAGCATATCAGCTGTGGAATGTACCCATTCCTAGCAGCCTAAAGGCACACTCCACTTGTGCGGTGGGAGCATCTTGGGCTATTCGGCACCAAGCATCAGTAGAAAAAGTGTGTAAGGCGGCTGCCTGGTCCAGCCTAAATACTTTCGCAAAACACTATAAGGTTCATACTCAGGCCTCTGCGGATGCAAGCCTTGGCAGACGTGTGCTACAGGCAGCTGTGGCGCACCTCTCCATGTAAGTGTTTTTTGATGTGCAGGGGCGTCTCATTCCTTTGGTTACGGGTTTTATTTTCCCACTCAGGGACTGCTTTAGGATGTCCCATGGTCCTGTGTCCCCCAATGAGGAGCAAGAGAAAAATGGATTTTTATGTACTCACCATAAAATCCTTTTCTCTGAGCCATCATTGGGGGACACAGCACCCACCCTGTTACCCATTTCGGGCGTTGTTTTTTCTGGTTCTTTATCTTTGAGTTTGGCATGTTACATTTGGTTGTACTCCATTGTTTATGAAAGGGAGAGAAGACATGGCACATTGGGAGCAACACACAAATCAATAATAGGATATAAAAGACAAACTTTATTATTGTACAAGGCAAACAAGATAAAAACATTTAAAACCATGGGGCACTCCAAAGGCCATGACCGTAATTGGCATACAACTGATGACAAAATCTTATGTAATGATATACCTAGAGCCACTGGATGTACAGAGGGTGATTACCCGACCAAATGAGAGAATAACAAAACTGTGCCCTACAGGTAGCAGACCATTGTTATTAACAATAGTATCATGTATAAGGCGGGTAGTAAGACCACTTTATAGGATAATTATTGTGAACAAATGCAAAAAAGGACTAGAATAAACATGGACTGTGTACAACTGAGATGTAAACATCAATACTGGTATGTAACCCAGAGTATAAATCAAAGTACAGAAATAGACTAAGTGACGTTATGGAAAGTACATTAGTAAATGTCAGCAATAGTACCAGTATGTAAGGTGTTAGAACCCAGTATGGCCTTGGGAGTGCCTCATGGTTTTAAATGTTTTTACCTTGTTTGCCTTGTACAATAATAAAGTTTGTCTTTTATATCCTATTATTGATTTGTGTGTTGCTCCCAATGTGCCATGTCTTCTCTCCGTTTCATATAGTCTCCCCCCTGGCACGGTGAGCACCATCTTCTTATATATTTGCATTGTGGTACGCCCATTCCTCCTTTCATCCACGTACTCCATTGTTTATACCTATTCTCCTACTGCTTGGTCACTAATCTGGTCGGGGCCTGGCCAAGCCAGTGGGTGTATGCTGTGGGGGAAGAGCCAATCTGTTCTGTGTCTTTCAGAATTCACTTAGTGTCAAGCCTCCTAGGGACACCAGCATAACCCATGGTCCTGTACCCCTCAATGATGGCTCAGAGAAAAAGATTTTACGTACACAAAAATCCCTTTTTTTCATAGCCCAATATTATACAGTTCCGTTAATCACCTGAGGGTTAATATTGCTCACTGCCCCTTCCCCCAGAGGAATTCCTGGAGAGGTGTAGTGTTCAGAATTGGGTCACTTGTGGAGGTTTCTGCAGTTTTGACATGTCGGGGGATCTTCACATGTGACATGACGTCTGCAATCTGTTCAGTCAAAATGACGCTCCAGAATTCACATATCGCTCCTGCCATGCGCCAAACAGCGGTGTCCACCACATATAGGGGATTCCTGTACTCGGGAGTAATTACACAACATATTGCTCGGACTATTTTCTCCTCCTTTTACTTCTTACCTTTGTAAAACTTAAAAAGCAATAAGTTTGTGGGAAACCAAGAATGTTAATTTTTTGTCCTTCCAAATTGCTTTAGTTCTTGTGAAGCCCCTGAAGGGTTACTAAACCTCTTGGATGGGGTGTTGAGCAGTGTGAGGGGGGACAGTTTTTAGAATGGAGTCACTTTGGGGTATTTTCTATCACATACGACCATCACAACAACATGAAATGTGATGAGTTCACGATAAACTATGGATTGTAAATTTTGTTGGAAAATTAGATATTGCCGATAAACTTTTAGAATCATTATAACTTTTTACCCAAAAAAATAGTTGAAAAAATTATGCTGCTGTAACGTAGATATAGTTAAAAAACTGAAAGCGCAAATCAGATCAACCAAAATTTACCACGATGTAAAATGTGTCACGAGAAACAACTTCAGAATCACTGGGATCCGGTGAAGCTCCAGAGTTATCACCTTTTAATAAAGTGACTCTGGTCAGAAGTGTGATATTTGGCTGGTCAGGAAGGTGAATACAGGCTGGAGGTGAAGGGGTTAAGTGCTCCTCCCCATTTGCTTATTTTCCTTCAATCTCCCCCCTTCTCTAATATGATTGACAGCTCCAGCTTTGTAGTACCAGAGAAGGGTGGAGATAGATGGAAAACAAGCGGGAGGGAAGGTGCACTTAAATGTTTGGCCGCCATTATGCCCCGAGTGCCTGGACTTGGTGTGAACAGTCATTCTGTGCTGACAGCGGCTCTTTCGTCTGCTACAAGAAATCTTCATTACAAGAAAACTGTTTACCTTTTACCACTGGTGTCGCCTCTTTCTGGACTATTGGTTGCACAATAGAGAAGAGTAAATTAATTTACAAAGACCGGGTCCTTCAGCCTTGTCAGAAATCTGTGGCTGCAGGTTGGCAACCATTAAACCCACCATTTACCTGCTGGCATTTGTGGTAACTTTTGATTTGTTGTCAGGACTACAAATCAGAAGAGGGTCCAGGGATTCAGCAGGTAGAAGGTGGATCACAAAGCTCCTGTCTGGTGTCCACAGACCACTGATGTGTCTACTGGACCAGGGTACTGCGAATAGACAAGACAACCATCTACCCAAGAATGGAGGTATAATGCACCCTGCAGTTAGATACATTGTTCTACCTTATAAATAATCAGGGTCCACGTTCTCCACCACACTCCGCTGTGTTTTGTGCTGCGCTGCCCTTGCACTCCTGACTGTGACATGTACATTGTACAGCCAGTGTCTGATCCGTGCAGCCCATAGTTCAATTAGCATCAATCTGATGGTGGGTTCTCGTCAATAACAATTTGCTACATATCTTGCAGTTTGTATGGAATTTCTTAAATTAATTTTAGAATATTTTTATGTTTATATGCACATAATTTTTAAAGTTAAATTATTCCCCAAAAATAACATGTTTCATTCTTGACAGATGACTGTACCAGGATCTCTGAAGGACATCTGATATCTTCATATTTTCATGCAGATGATTGTAGTATCACACAATATACAGATGTAGATCATGTTGGCATCTCCGATATACCCTTAGCACTACACAGCAAAGATCTGTCATCTGATCCTTTTAGTGAAGAATTATCTCCGAATTCATCACAGACTATAAAGCAAAATAGAAATTACAGAACAAATGTGGAAGATCAGAGAACTCCTGCAAGGGAGAAGCCATATTCATGTTCAGAATGTGGGAAATGTTTTACTTCTAAATCAAATCTTGGTAAACATGAGAAAATTCACACAGGAGAGAAGCCATATTCATGTGCAGAATGTGGGAAATGTTTTACTAGTAGATCAAATCTTGTTGAACATGAGATCATTCATACAGGGAGAAGCCATATTCATGCTTAGAATGTGGAAAATGTTTTGCTAACAAATCAACTCTTCTGAATCATGTGAAAATTCACACAGGAGAGAAGCCATATTCATGTTCAGATTGTGGAAATGTTTTACTCGTAAATCAGTTCTTGTTATACATGAGAGAATTCACACAGGGGAGAAGCCATATTATTGCTCAGAATGTGGGAAATGTTTTACTCTGAAATCAACTCTTCTGACTCATACGAAAATTCACAGTGGGGAGGTTTATTCATGTGCAGAATGTGGGAAATGTTTTACACGTAAATCACATCTTCGTGATCATGAGCAAATTCATACAGGACAGAAGCCATATTCATATGCAGAATGTGGGAAATGGTTTGCACACAAATCACATCTTGGTGATGAGAAAATTCACACAGGGGAGAAGCCATATTCATGTGCAGAAGGTGGGAAATGTTTAATTTCTAAATCGGATCTCTGTAAACATGAGAAAATTCACAAAGGAGAGAAGCCATATTCATGTTCAGAATGTGGAAAATGTTTTACTTGTAAATCCTATCTTGTTATACATGAAAGAAGTCACACAGGAGAGAAGCCATATTCATGTGCTGAATGTGGAAAATGTTTTACAAGTAAATCACATCTTAGTAGTCATGAGAAAATTCACACAGGACAGAAGCCATATTCATGTTCAGAATGTGGAAAATGTTTTACTTATAAATCAGATCTTAGTAAACATAAGAGAATTCACACAGGAGAGAAGCCGTATTCATGTTCAGAATGTGGGAAATGTTTTACACAGAAATCAAATCTTGTTGCACATGAGAAGTCTCATACGGGAGAAGCCTGATTGTATGTGTGACACACCATTGTGAGACCTGTTGAGCTCATTCATCAAATTCATCCTTGCGCGTTCACTGGTGTATAAACTCAATAAACAGACTATAGGTCTCTACACCACTGTACATGAGTGCTTCTGCCTCGTGGTCTGAACAATCTGTGAGGGACTCTGGAAAGTCATCGCAGACTATAAAGCAAAATAGAAATCACAGAAAAAATGTGGAAGATCAGAGAACTCCTACAAGGGAGAAGCCATATTCATGTTCAGAATGTGGGAAATGTTTTACTCGTAAATCAGTTCTTGTTATACATGAGAGAATTCACACAGGGAAGAAGTCATGTTCAGAATGTGTAAAATGTTTTTCTCATAAATCGGCTCTTGTTACATATGAGAACTCACACGGGAGAAGCCTGATTGTATGTGTGACTCCCCATTGCGAGGCCTGTTGAGCTAATTCATTAATTCATGAGTGTATGTACAGTGATGTATAAACTCAATATACAGACTATAGGTCTCTTACACCACTGTATACGAGTGCTTTTTGTGGTCCGAGCAATCTGTGAGGGTCTCAGGACCAGGATCACCTATGGACATCGGGGCTTTTAAAATACTTAAACATATCAAAAGATATTTAAATATGTGTAAAAATCTATTGAGTTCCTCTCAGAAGAGAGTAACTGTAAATACCTAAAATAGAAAGGATACCACCCTATGTTTTAAACAAGCTGGGCGGATATCCAGAGAGAAACTTTGTACAGTGATTAGTGGATAACGGTTGCCTAAAATGAAATAGGGAAATAGTAAAGAAATAACTCCCCAATCCTCACAGATAGTTAAGGTTAGTGAATGTTATCAAGGTAATTAGATATGTCCGGAGTGTGTGAGTCTCATCAAAGGGGCCCCACAACAGAGATTAGATGTTTGTTTGTTTTTAAACAAATTTTTATTGAAAGAAACATTTTTTTTGCATAAATTGAGCAACAAACATACATAACAGTAGTGGTTCTCTGTCGGAATCATATCCGGGAGAACAGTCAGAAAGACAATATAAAATACCAAAATATAACAATCAAAGGTCATAAAGGGGATAAAGAGAAAAGAGAAAGGGAAGCAGAGAGGGGGGATGAGTTCGGAACCAGGGATGGGGGTGAGACGGGGAGGGAAACTCGCAATGACTGCCGCACCAGCCGAGGAACGTTCTACTCTCTGGTTATATGTAGGGTATCAAAGGATCCGATTAAGCTGAAAACACTATGTGTGATGACTTCCTCTGAACAGGCATCTCACAGGGGAGACCGGTTCTTCTAGCCATTTCTTCTAACTCGGTGGGCCCGCAGGGCAAGAGGGCTGGAGGAGGCCCCAAGGGACCGGTGCAGCTCCCGAGTGGGAGGCCCAAATACTCCATCTATCGTGAATCGTCCGTCTGGTCGGTCCATTTAGTGCTAAGTGATATTCCTGGTGAAAGATCCAATTGATCTTATGGAGCAATTCAGTCAAGGAAGGAGATGAGGGAGCCTTCCATTTTGCGGCTAGGCACAGACGGGCAGCAATGAGAATATATGATACTGTCCCTCTCAGCGGGATGGGGAAATCTTGAATACCAATATTCAGAACTGCTAGCTGCGATGTTAAATCTTGTCTAATTCCCGTGACTGAGTGGATTAAGCTTTGGACCAAAGTCCAAAAGGGACGTATGTTTGGACAGGACCACCACATGTGCGCTAGGTTACCCCTCTCTCCACACAGTCTCCAACACTGCGGGGACTGGTCTTTGGTGAAGTGGGCAATGCGCACAGGAGAGAGGTACCATCTAAGATGGATCTTTATGTTTTCAAGATGATTTACACATCTGGTGGACCTGCCCACCTCTCTAGATGCTGCGTGCCAGTCCTCGACTTCTGAGGTGAACCCAAGGTCACCTTCCCATTTTCTCATATATGGGAGTTTCATCTCGCTAGCCACGGATACTAATCCTCTATAAATTCTGGACATCATTCGCGGTTTAGGGGGATCCGTTTGAACAGCACCAAGGAGAAACGGTACCGGGGGGAGCACAGGTAATGGGACATACAAAGCCCTACGCAAAAGATGGTCTATTTGGGAGAATTGTAAAAATGCCGAACGACATTTAGGGAACCATCTACACAGGACTCAAACGTGGGCCATGTCCCTTCCTGGCAAAAGTCTCCCAGGGACCCCAATCCTATATCCTCCCAGGTCTTCGTCTGGATTGATGGGACAAGGAGGCGCAGCGCCCTAATAGGCACATTCTCCGGTGGAGCACGAGTCCAGGCCCGCGGCACCGACCTCCAACAGTGTAAGAGGGCTTGGGAAGTCTCAAGTTGACGAGCCTGGGCAACTGGCCGAACTGACTCTGCCAACAGGAGGTCCCCCAGAGTGCCACTCCTCAGGTGAGAAGTCTCAATGGAGACCCATCTGAGATGGTCAGGGCTACGCCACCAAGACCCAGCCTCCTCCAGGACTATAGCTCTATGGTATTCCAAAATGTTTGGCATTCCCATGCCCCCCTCTCCCATCAGAGCATACATCGTCTCCCTAGCTACGCGTGGGATCTTGTTAGCCCAAATGAATGCATTGATTGCGCTCTGCAATTTAGTTAACAGGGCCTTGGGGATCCTAACAGGGACACACCTAAATACATATTTTATCTTTGGTAAAGTCATCATTTTAACCCCTTCAGGACCCAGCCTATTTTGACCCTAAAGACCTTGGCCTTTTTTGCAATTCTGACCAGTGTCCCTTTATGAGGTAATATCTCTGGAACGCTTCAACCGATCCTAGCGATTCTGAGATAGTTTTTTTCGTGACATATTGGGCTTCATGCTAGTATTAAATTTAAGTCGATAATTTTTGCGTTTATTTGTGAAAAAAATCAAAAATATGGCAAAAATTTAGAAAATTTCACAATTTTCACATTTTTTATTTTTGTTTCTGATAAACAAGAGAGATATGTGACAGAAAAAAGTTATTAAATAATATTTCCCACATGTCTACTTCACATCAGCACAATTTTGAAAAGAAAAAATTTTTTTGTTAGGACGTTATAAGGGTTCAAAGTTCATGAGCAATTTTTCATTTCTCAACCAAAATTTACAAAACCATTTTTTTTAGTGACCACATCACATTTGAAGTCCTTTTGAGGGGTGTACATGACAGAAAACATCCAAAAGTGAAACCATTCCAAAAACTGCACCCCTCAAGCTACTCAAAACTACATTCAAGAAGATTATTAACCCTTCAGGTGCTTCACAGGAACTAAAGCAAAGTGGAAACAAAAAATGGATATTTTAATTTTTTTATCAAAAATGTTCTTTTAGCCTCAATTCTTTCATTTTCACATGGGCAACAGGACAAATGGATCTTAAAATGTGTTGTGCAAATTCTCCCGAGTACACCGATACCTCATATGTGGTCATAAACCACTGTTTGGGCGCACGGCAGGGCTCAGAAGTGAAGGAGCGCAATTTGACTTTTGGAGCTAATTTTACATTCAAAAAGTGAAATTGCGCTCCTTCCCTTCTGACCCCTGCCGTGCGCCCAAACAGTGGTTTATGACCACATATGAGGTATCGGTGTACTCAGGAGAAATTGCCCAACAAATTTTAGGATGAATTTTATGCTGTTGCCATGTGAAAACGACAAAAATTTAGGCTAAAAGAAAATTTTTGTGAAAAAAAAAGTACTATTTCATTTTCACAGATCAATTTGTAAAGCACCTGGGGTTCAATATGCTCACTACCCATATAGATATGTTCCCTGGGGGTCTAGTTTCCAAAATGGGGTCACTTGTGGGGGAGCTCCAATGTTTAGGCACACAGGGGCTCTCCATACGCGACATGGTGTCAGCTAACAATTTGAATAAAAATCAGCTCAAATTGTTAGCTGTAACCATGTTGTGTTTGGTAAGCCCCTGTGTGCCTAAACATTGGGGCTCCCCCACAAATGACCCCATTTTGGAAACTAGACCCCCCAAGGAACGTATCTAGATGCATAGTGAGCACTTTCAACCCCCAGGTGCTTCACAAATTCATCCATAAAAATAAAAAAGCACTTTTTTTTCCACAAAAATATTCTTTTTTCATTATTATGGATCAATTTGTGAAGCACCTGGGGGTTGAAAGTGCTCACTATGCATATAGATACGTTCCTTTGGGGGTCTAGTTTCCAAAATGGGGTCACTTGTGGGGGAGCTCCAATGTGGAGACGCACAGGGGCTCTCCAAACGCGACATGGTGTCCGCTAACAATTTGAATGCAAAATGAGCTCAAATTGTTAGCGGACACCATGTCGCATTTGGAGAGCCCCTGTGCGTCTCCACATAGGAGCTCCTCCACAAGTGACCCCATTTTGGAAACTAGACCCCCCAGGGAACGTATCTAGATGTATAGTGAGCACTTTGAACCCCCAGGTGCTTCACAAATTGATCCGTAAATATGAAAAAGTACTTTTTTTTCACAAAATATATTTTTTTTCATTAATTTGTGAAGCACCTGGGGGTTCAATATGCTCACTACCCATCTAGGTAAGTTCCCTGGGGGGTCTAGTTTCCAAAATGGGGTCACTTGTAGGGGAGCTCCAATGTTTAGGCACACAGGGGCTCTCCAAACGTGACATGGTGTCCGCTAACAATTTGAGCTGATTTTCCATTCAAATTGTTAGCGGACACCATGTCACGTTTAGAGAGCCCCTGTGTGCCTAAACATTGGAGCTCCCCCACAAGTAACCACATTTTGGAAACTAGACCCCCCAAGGAACTTATTTAGATGCATAGTGAGCACTTTGAACCCCCAAGTGCTTCACAAATTGATCCGTAAAAATGAAAAAGTACTTTGCTTCCACAAAAAATTTATTTTTTCATTTTTACGGATCAATTTGTGAAGCACCTGGGGTTCAAAGTGCTCACTATGCATCTAGATACGTTCCTTGGGGGGTCTAGTTTCCAAAATGGGGTCACTTGTGGGGGAGCTCCAATGTTTAGGCACACAGGGGCTCTCCATACGCGACATGGTGTCCGCTAACAATTGTCAGACCAATAGCGCTGGGTTTGTTTGTTAACTTCACCATTCACAAAAAAGTTTGCCTCATCCCTCATCTGAAGGCAATTGTCTATGCTGTGAAGATACAAGATGTGCAACATCTTAAACAACGGATACTGGAAGCCTGTGCTAGCATTTCTTCTGTGGCGTTGCTATCCGTGTGTCTTTACAGATCTTCCTCCTCTAGTTATCCAAAATTCTATAATAGCATGATTGCTGCACCCTAGAATCCCAGCCACTCTTACCTGCTCAACCATTTCCTCCCTGTTTAGAAGGATTAGATCCAAGGTAGCAGATCCCCTTGTTTTCTCCTCTACCTTTTGGAACATAAAATTGTTAGCAAGAGAGGATAAGAATTTGCTGGGCCTGTTCGTTTTGCCTCAGAGAGATTCCTAATAAATGTCTGGATAGCTCAAATCTCTCATGATCACATCATATTTTTTAGAGAATTTGGCCATGTAATGCCTAAAGCAATCATCCATATCTTCAGCTTGCCCAAGCGGCCTGTAGTAAACGCCTAGAATGGCGTCCTTTCCATTGTTCTCTCCTTGTGTTGTTACCCTAATAGTTCCCACAGAACTCCTGGTCTCTGGAGCTTCAATGTCTGTGAAGATATTCGCTTTTCTAACAAAAATGCAACACCTCCTTACCGTTTATTAAATCTGTTTCTTGCAAATAACTTGTATCCTTCTAGCCTTGTATTCTAATCATGTGTATCATCCACCAAGTTTCAGTGATTCCAGTGACAGAAATTTGAACTTTCAATAAATAAACACTTTTAAGGAAGGTCAAGTGCCGGACTTTATTTCTTCTACATCAGTAGCGTAGCTAGCGGGGGGCAGGGAGGGCGATCGCCCATTGCCCGCCCCCTGGGGGGCCCCCGCATACCCTGGGGGGCCCCGTGCTGGCCGGAGAGGAGGGAGGACGGGACTTCCTGTCCTGCAGCTCTGCTCGCCCCTCCTCTCCTCCTCCTTACAGCAGACCGACGGCGGCCGCGGTGAGTGTGCAAACGCCCCCCCCCCCCTTGGTCCACGGAGTTCTTTGCTAGCACCCCCCTGTCCTCACATGGGGGGCCTATGAGCAGTTCCTGCCCCCGGGCCCAGAGCAGGCTAGCTACGACACTGTTCTACATAGAGACATTTTAGCATGTGTGACGAATTTGCCACCAAACCTGGCCGCTCTTTAGTGCCTACTATTAAGCTCAGGCTAGTCAGGGCAGATGCGGTCCTTCTATTCCCTATCAGTGCTGGTTTATCAAGGCATACCTCAGTGTGTGTTATATATGCCTTCCAGTCCGTCATCAGAATTTATTAATATTACTTATATAGCACCATTAATTCCATGGTGCTCTACATGAGAAGGGGTTACATACAAAATTATAGATCTAGTTTACAGTAAACAAATTAACAATGACAGACTGGTACAGAGGGGAGAGGACCCTGCCCTTGCGGGCTTACATTCTACAGGGCAATGGAAGCAATGGACCAGAAGCACAAATAGTAATCACCACCTCGTCACTGATAGAGGCCCTGACTAAATGAGCACCAATTGCTGCCACCAGTTCCTCATTTGATATAAGTCCGGTCCGTGATCGGGCTTATGTTGCGTCAGAAACCAACCCAGGTAGCATTAAATGACCACACGGACGTGGGGATTCTTGATCGAGAATAAGAGCAACTCAAGATTAAATGTATATTTCTCCTTCGCATCATTGGGGGACACAGGAACCATGGGTGTATGCTTTTCTGCCAGTAGGAGGCGACACTAAGTAGAAGCAAAACTTAAGCCCTCCTTCCTGCAGTATACACCCGTACGTAGGTATTGTTCATTTTTGCTTAGTGTCGCAAGGAGGCACATGTGATCTGTATCTCAGACCACATTTACACCTTTTCATTTTTATTTTTACCTTTTGCTTATAATTTTTTTTTCTCTTTTGTTACCAGGTGACGGCTCCCCCTAAGGGCGCCGCTCTCCTTTTAACACGGGGATCACGCAAGGCACGCACCCCCTTAGGGCGACAGACCCCAAAAAGGGTATCCGCTCTCTCCACTCGGCCACAGATCCAGCCCTGTGGGCGATGGCTTCCCTGCTGGACGGCAGACTCGTGCATCCCCAGGGCTCAACCCTGGAGATTCCAGACTTATAGCCCCAGCTGCACACGTCCCACTGCATCCCCCCTTCACAACAAAATGCAATGAGTGCACACTGAGTCTCTCACCTCCCCTATTCAAGGGGCAGGTGATTGAGAACACTCATACCGGCAGCAGGATCCCACAACAGGGCACAAAAGAGGCCTCCGCTACTCCAGGCACCCAGATCCAGTGCACATCTAGGCACAGCCAGTGCCTACCCGGGCCACGGCGGCTCCATGCCGGGACGCGCATCACTGGTAAGTTCAGGGTGCGCGTCCGCAGCATGGGGCGTAAAAAAGGCACAGCTGCGGTGCAGCCCGAATATACCACAGGCTTCACCGCCACTCCGGGGCCCCCACTACCTTAGACCCCGGTCTAGGCCTTCACACTTCGCCCTCATGTTGGTCCCGCCCATCCCAGGATTGGCGACCTCAGCCACCAATCACTAGCGGCCGCGTCACAGTGCCCGCCCCCTAAAGCTGCGCCCCCGAATGACGCGCAGGCAATCACAGCAGCGCCGCTAGCCATACGCCGCCCTCCCAGCCTGAGATAAGTTGCAAGGGGCGGACCAAGGCATGCCCCTTTGATGACGCGCATGCCAGCCAATCAAAGCACGGCACATAGATAGCCATGCCCTGTCACAGCTGCATGAAATCTGAAAACTAGACAAAGGACAATGGGTTTAGTAGCAGTGATGACTGCTTCCCAGTCTGTTACCAGGGGGCCGCCAGCCAATCACAGCACGGCCTCAGCTCAATGTAGTATCTAGCCCTCCCTGCCTCCCCCTCCCTCCTCCCACCAAGGGTGGCTGCAGAAGCCCACACACCATCAGCACATGACCCTTCCACAGTTTTTTTTTTCTTCTTCCGGTGCCTCTGAAGCCAAAGCAAAACAACAAAAACAACACCGGCACATCATCAGACTGCACGCCAAAGGGGACACAGAATCCGGGTAAGCTCCAATAGGAGACCCTCCTCCCTGCAGACTCTCACCCCCTGGCCAGTGTCAGCTCCTTTGCCTTCATAGCAAACTGCCTAGTACACTGCAGTACCATTTTTAAGCTGGTACAATATGTCAGACCCCAAAACACCCAAAAAGAACAACAAGACAACACCGGGAGCAAGCCATCATGCACCAATTGCCATACTGTACTCCCACGGGGACTCGCTTTGCAACTTTGCCTAATTTGAGAACCCCAATGCCCCATTGAGCCTGCCATTGACGCAGCACCCAGTACATCTGACATCCCTCCATGGAACCTGGCACTGACGCAACAGGTAGAATCATTAGTCCAAATCATGCATTCGTGTCCTGGTTCACATACAGCCAGTGACAACAAACGTCACTGCTCTCACTTCAGCAGGGAACATCCTCAGTCTGCGGCCCCCCACCAACCAGAAGACAAACCCAGACCAGCCTGAGTCTCCAAGAGGGAACTCTCAGAGCCAGACTCATCCCACGAAAGCGAGACCACAGAGACCCAGACAATGGTTAACAGCCTCTTCAAGGCCGTTAACAAAACACTACAGGTCAATGACGAACCCGCCACCACCTCAGAACACAGTGTCCTTTACGAAGGCAAAACGTTAATTTCCCTATTATATACATATATTTCTTGTTCATTCCCCACCTATAATGCTCAGGGAACATAATATACACCTGGTTATATGGAATATGTGTTCATTCCCCTGTAATCTACAGATATCTTATATTCAATCCATGTCTAAGAAACCTTTTAAACATCTACATAATCTTTTTCTAATGAGTTATAATTTTCATTCTTTTTATTTATTCTTTATCTTCATTCTTTTTAGTATGTCCCTCTTGGTTGTCATGACAAAAATCTCACAGGAGAGAAGCCATATTCATGTGCAGAATGTGGAAAATATTTTACACAGAAATCTCATCTTGTTAGACATGAGAGACTTCACACAGGAGAGAAGCCATATTTATGTGCAGAATGTGGGAAATGTTATAGGCGGCCGTCACACGCACAGATATCGCGCAAGATATCGCTTGAACGCAGCAGATTAAACATCGCGTAAGCGATGTCTGTGCATGTGACGGCAGGATACGACGAGCGAGATCTGATCAAATCGCAAAATCGAGATCTGAGGCCCGGTCCTCAGATCTAGCGATTTACGATTTAGCGATTTGCTTCATCGTGGTGTATAACACCACGATGAGCGATCTCCCAGCGGCAGAGCCTATGCTGGGAGATGGTAACTATGGTACACGTCGGGTAACTAAGCGACGCGCGGCGCCTAGTAACCCGATGTGTACCATAGTTACCAGCGATCTCGCTGGTCCACATCGCTGGTGAGTCTGTCTGTGTGACAGCTCACCAGCGATGTGAGCGATATTGTAAGCGATCGCGCGTGCACGTGATCGCTTACAATATCGCTAGAGATATCTCAGCGTGTGACGGCCGCCTTACTCAGTAATCAAGTCTTGTTCTTCATGAGAAAATTCATTCATGAGAGAATTCACACAGGAGAGAAGCCGTTTTCATGTTCAGAATGTGGGAAATGTTTTTGAATTTTGAGATAATTCATGTTCAGAATTTGATTAAAAAAAATTAAAAAATCAGCTCTTTACAAGCATAAGAAAATGTACACAGTGAAGGCCTGTTGTAGTCAGCGTCAGATTGTAACAAAAGTTTTCGATGTTTAGAGATCCTTTAGGTTTCTAGGGTTCTTTTACCTTCCTGGAGTGATACTCTTGCTCTTAAAGGGAAGGGGCTGCGTTTTTATATTACTTCAAAAAAATAAAAAGTGTTACATAACATGTTTTAACCAATGTTGACTTGAATTGTATTTTATTTTTTAATGCAGCTTTCTAACTGCCATTTTACTTTGCAGGTATCAGTCGGGCGCCGACCCTATCTCCTACACTGGAGCTGCATCAGCTGTGAACTTGGCACACCAGGGGAGGAGTCCTGTGAAGATAATTTGCATATTCCAAGAGCATTCTGGGATAAGCAAAGAATCTCAGTGAGCTCCAGAAACACCGGATTGTGGCCATTACAGCGTAAAGGAGGACATTGAAATTTTGACAGTCTTCACCGCTTTGATATTATTACACATTAGGAACATGTAAGAGGAGCCATTTGGTGAACATTTCTTGTTCACAGACTTACCAGTGGAAAAGCCAAACTTCACCTGCCACAATTACAAGCTTGTGTCCCTAATAGAGGAAAAGTTGCAAAGTCTAGAAGAGAGAATAGCTACATTGAACATTATTAAGGAAGGTGAGGAGTTTTTGGACAGAGTAGAAGTATCTCTTCAGAATACAGAAAGAGACATTTGTAGTGAATATGAAGAAACAGAGGAATTGACGCCTGTGACCCAGAAAAGCAGGAGGATCAGGAGGCACCCATACTGCTCAGGAACCAGTACCAGGCTCTCACACAGGAGAACGATGATCATCAAGATAAGACTTTACCCACAAAGATCAACCTTGTAAACACTCAGAGGCCTCTTGGATGGTGAAAGAAAAATGTTGAGAAGAAACAGAGTGGTGGTCATGGGGGATTCTCTTCTGAGAGGAACAGGGGTCACTATCTGCAGACCGGATATAACCTCAAAAGAAATGTACTATCAGGTGCAGATATCAAAGATGTGTGACAGGATATCAAGACTCCTCAGACCTACAGATGACTACCCATTCCTGCTAATATATGTGGGGACACATGACACCGCAAGAAATGACCTGGAAACCATCTGCACTGACTCTGAAGACTTAGTCAAGAAAGTGAAAGAACTGGGGGCGCAGGTCTTCTCATCCATCCTCCCAGTGGACGGACATGGAACAAGGAGGTGGAACAAGACTCTTACAGGTGAACAACTGGCTACGTCAATGGTGCCGTCAGCAAGGATCTGGATTTCTGGATCACGTAGTGAATTACCTATATGGACTACATGCTAGAGATGGGCTGTACCTTACTAAGACTGGAAAATACATATTTGGAAGTCGTCTTGTTACATTCATCAGGAGAGCTTTACACTAGAGCAATGTGGAAAGGGAAGCAAAAGGCCAGCTGACACATACTATTTAGAACTCTGCTATTAGGAGTGGAAAAGAAGAACAATGACATAAAAATGTGAATTTTTAAAATATTGGAGAAACAGAAACTGATCACAAACTAAAATGTTTCTATGAAGAAGAAATAAAGTCCGTCCCTTGTTCTTCCATAAATGTGTTTATTTATTAAAGGTTCAAAATCCATATAAAACATCATAATTTCAGGGCTACACAGCCCCCCATGCCTGTTTCTATATAAAGGTAATGGTAGAGGGTGTGCACACTCTAAATGGACAAGGTGCAAGTGTAGAGTTCTCAAAAATCCAACGTCAATCAAGGACAAAAGAATCGCTGCACACTTTCAATGGTTCGTTTGCAAAAAATAACATAACTCCGCGACACCAGATGAGGGTAAATGGAAGAGGAGCTCCTACATAACTCGCCACACCAAGAAATGGAGGAGCTCCCTACCCATAACTCGCCACACCAAGAAATGGAGGAGCTCCTACATAACTCCGCCACACCAAGAAATGGAGGAGCTCCTACATAACTCCGCCACACCAAGAAATGGAGGAGCTCCTACATAACTCCGCCACACCAAGAAATGGAGGAGCTCCTACATAACTCGCCACACCAAGAAATGGAGGAGCTCCTACATAACTGCCACACCAAGAAATGGAGGAGCTCCTACATAACTCTGCCACACCAAGAAATGGAGGAGCTCCTACATAACTCCACCACACCAAGAAATGGAGGAGCTCCTACATAACTCCACCACACCAAGAAATGGAGGAGCTCCTACATAACTGCCACACCAAGAAATGGAGGAGCTCCTATATAACTCCACCACACCAAGAAATGGAGGAGCTCCTACATAACTGCCACACCAAGAAATGGAGGAGCTCCTACATAACTGTGCCACACCAAGAAATGGAGGAGCTCCTATATAACTCCACCACACCAAGAAATGGAGGAGCTCCTACATAACTGCCACACCAAGAAATGGAGGAGCTCCTATATAACTGTGCCACACCAAGAAATGGAGGAGCTCCTATATAACTGTGCCACAGCAAGAAATGGAGGAGCTCCTACATAACTCCACGACACCAAGAAATGGAGGAGCTCCTACATAACTGTGCCACACCAAGAAATGGAGGAGCTCCTACATAACTGTGCCACACCAAGAAATGGAGGAGCTCCTACATAACTCCACGACACCAAGAAATGGAGGAGCTCCTATATAACTCCACCACACCAAGAAATGGAGGAGCTCCTACATAACTGCCACACCAAGGAATGGAGGAGCTCCTACATAACTCCACCACACCAAGAAATGGAGGAGCTGCTACATAACTGCCACACCAAGAAATGGAGGAGCTCCTACATAACTGCCACACCAAGAAATGGAGGAGCTCCTATATAACTCCACCACACCAAGAAATGGAGGAGCTCCTACATAACTCCGCCACACCAAGAAATGGAGGAGCTCCTACATAACTCCGCCACACCAAGAAATGGAGGAGCTCCTACATAACTCCACCACACCAAGAAATGGAGGAGCTCCTACATAACTATGCCACACCAAGAAATGGAGGAGCTCCTATATAACTCCACCACACCAAGAAATGGAGGAGCTCCTACATAACTGCCACACCAAGAAATGGAGGAGCTCCTATAAAACTGTGCCACACCAAGAAATGGAGGAGCTCCTATATAACTGTGCCACAGCAAGAAATGGAGGAGCTCCTACATAACTCCACGACACCAAGAAATGGAGGAGCTCCTACATAACTGTGCCACACCAAGAAATGGAGGAGCTCCTACATAACTGTGCCACACCAAGAAATGGAGGAGCTCCTATATAACTCCACCACACCAAGAAATGGAGGAGCTCCTACATAACTGCCACACCAAGAAATGGAGGAGCTCCTATATAACTCCACCACACCAAGAAATGGAGGAGCTCCTACATAACTGCCACACCAAGAAATGGAGGAGCTCCTACATAACTCCACCACACCAAGAAATGGAGGCGCTCCTACATAACTGCCACACCAAGAAATGGAGGAGCTCCTACATAACTGCCACACCAAGAAATGGAGGAGCTCCTACATAACTGCCACACCAAGAAATGGAGGAGCTCCTATATAACTCCACCACACCAAGAAATGGAGGAGCTCCTACATATCTCCGCCACACCAAGAAATGGAGGAGCTCCTACATAACTCCACCACACCAAGAAATGGAGGAGCTCCTACATAACTGTGCCACACCAAGAAATGGAGGAGCTCCTATATAACTCCACCACACCAAGAAATGGAGGAGCTCCTACATAACTGTGCCACACCAAGAAATGGAGGAGCTCCTATATAACTGTGCCACACCAAGAAATGGAGGAGCTCCTATATAACTGTGCCACAGCAAGAAATGGAGGAGCTCCTACATAACTCCACGACACCAAGAAATGGAGGAGCTCCTACATAACTGTGCCACACCAAGAAATGGAGGAGCTCCTACATAACTGTGCCACACCAAGAAATGGAGGAGCTCCTACATAACTCCACGACACCAAGAAATGGAGGAGCTCCTATATAACTCCGCCACACCAAGAAATGGAGGAGCTCCTATATAACTCCACCACACCAAGAAATGGAGGAGCTCCTATATAACTCCACCACACCAAGAAATGGAGGAGCTCCTACATAACTCCACCACACCAAGAAATGCCAGAGAGAGAAAAGAGCGGGATGATGATAGAATCTACTCGATATCCAAGTCCCAAATGAATCAGAACGCTACAGCAACTTCTCTTCTCCAGTAACGAGCATCACAAACAAGATGGACTTTCCTTATTATCTGATCAGGATGGGTGTGTAAACACGGTGATACTATCATTAAAATATCACAATCTCCTCTTCAGATGTGATGAGAAGTATTTCTGAGCTCAGAGCTAAGATAAAGGTTTAAAAGGCAAAGCAATGTAGTTATCGCTTAGTTTTCGTAATAGGGCATCTATGATTATTGCAATATTGATTAGAAAAGGAGAATATTGTATATTTTTTTTTAAATCAGATATTTTTATTAACCCAAAACATTTTTGGAAACATTACACCTTATACCAATTATCATATAGCTTATACTTTAGAATTCCCAAGCAATGGATCCCAGAAGCGACCCCCTCCCCCCTTATAGACAGCAAAGGATATTGTTTATTTAAGATGTGATGAGCTCACAAGTGGTGCAGACGTCATTCGGTACCTTCTTTCTGTATCAAGGGGCCTAATGCTTGTTCACACCACCTTAATCCTCCTTAGATGGAATTGCATTGTGCTCCTTGATGCTGCTTGGAGTTACTGGATCTAGATGAGATGATATGATCCTAAAATGGGGACCAGTTATGTAAAGTAGAAGGAGGGCGATGGTTGCAATCTGTTGGTGAATATGGAAGTTGAGGTGCGGGATGTGTCTCTTTCCCTTTCCCAGTTAGTTAATACTGACTGGTATTGAATTCTTAGTTCTGCTTCACCAAAAAAAAAGTCAAGTCTTTACCCGATCAGAAGTGTTAATAGTAGAATACACTTTATTGTATTAGGAGTTAAGTTCCTTCTCTACCCTACTTCTTCCTCCATCTCACCCCCTTCTCTATTTCTTCCTCCATCTCACTGCCCTCCCTTACTTCTTCCTCCATCTTATCCCCTTCCCTACTTCTTCCTCTATCTCACCTCTTCCCTACTTCTTCCTCCATCTCACCCCCTTCTCTATTTCTTCCTCCATGTCACTGCCCTCCCCCCTACTTCTTCCTCCATCTCACCCCTCTTCCCTTCTTCCTCCATCTGACCCCTCTTCTCTACTTCTTCCTCCATCTCACCCCTTTCCCTACTTCTTCCTCCTTCATCTCACCCTTGTCCCTTTTTCTTCTTCTTTCTCCTCTTCTCTCATTAATCTCTCTCCTGTTTGGTGACCTGAGCGGTTCGACTTATATCTGATCATACAAACAGCAGACAAGGTGAAGGGGGATCATATTACACACTAAATTAGTGTTTCAAACTAATTTTTTTTTTAACATTAGGTTAGTTTCACAGAATAATATTATTATTAACTATAATACCTTCAGGAAAACAAACTAGGAAACATTGGCACTGCTTGGGGATTTGTACTTTCATTACACTGCTAACCTCCATGAGAAATGAAAGTGATGTTTGACTTTCATGGTTGAGTCTGACTACGAGAAGTGAGAAGCTCTCAGACATCAGGGTCAGAAAATTTTTGCACACAGACTGTGTGCATATTATTTATCTTAGTATAACAAAATCAGGCACTTATAGTAGCTTACTTGATGGTCTAGTGGATAAGCTTTTGGCCTTTGGAAGCCAGCATTCACGTTTCTAATCCCTACTGGACCCGCTGTAGAATTTTTTTTAATAAATTATGCTAATCTGTCAAAGTTATTTATCAAAGTCATTGTCATTTATCAGTCATTTATCAAAGTCAAAGTCATTTATCAAGGTCAAAGTCATTTATCAAAGTCATTTATTAAAGTCAAAGTCATTCATCAAAGTCCAAGTCATTTATCAAAGTTAAAGACCTTTATCAAAGTTATTTATCAAAGTCAAAGTCATATATCAAAGTCAAAGTCATAATCAGGCATCAGGAAGTTTTTTCACTTTGACAAATGACCATGTCCTAAAATGAACACCGTATATATAGTATATAGTATAGGTTGTAAACCGAATGCAATCCAACAGATTCCTGTTTCATATGCTTTTGGGGGACCCAGTTTAATCATAAATCTCACCCACAGCTACCTTTGGATGCAACGGGGCAATTTACAGTATTCCATACAAAAGTCATCATGTGTCTAGTATATGTTAGAAGACAACCCTTTTCAACACAAGAACAACAGCGTTAGTTAGTTATAGTACATGTGATGTGCTAAAATCACGCAAGGAGAAGCTCCCAGAGAGGAAAGAAAGGTTCTTACATGCCTCTACACGTGTTTCACTCCACTGGTTTCTTCGGGGGATAGTCATTGTGATCTGGCAGTCTGCGCCATGCCTCACTCGCCCTCCACCTCTTATACTTAGCGCCAGTCCACACGGACTTCCGGGTTTGTGACGTCAGGCGCATGCGCAGTCAATCCGCCATCAAGTCCCGCCGGCCAATCCGATCGCGGCATGACGGCCAGGCAGGGCGAGGCAGAGGGCTGCACACTTAGTTGTTACCTCCTGCCAGACTGAATGTAAATAGACAAAATGCATAATTCCCAAACTTCACCAAAAACAACATTAGACAGCATCTTAAATAGATACATTTCAAATCCGTATTGGTGATAGGTGGATTCTCCAGGGATTTACCATTATGTCCATCCAAATGGCCATGGTTCTTCAGGGCGCAGTAGTACAGTGTGGGCAATTTGTAAGGCATGAGTCCAAACTGTCAACTGAAATAATTATCTTAGAAGGTTATGTAATAGCCAGAGAAAAAAGTAAAGAACAGATTAAAAGAATTGTTAAGGTGGGTCAAGGATCAATCGCTCACCAAAAGGGTGCATATGATAGTCCCTCGTTCAGACCCTGTGGAGCTAGGGTATCTAGGATAACTATCCATTTGGCCTCCCGTTGGGCCAGGATTTTCTTTAGGTCCCCTCCCCCTGACTCTTAGGGATGCCGGGCTGCATCCGTGATGTTCTTTAAAGTGTTTTGGCAACATCTTCAAGACCGTATCATCTTCCGCCTCTCCTGCCGCAATGATATCTCGGGCGTGCTCCTTCACTCTCACTCTTAATTCTCGTGATGTAAGACCCACATATACTTTTGAGCATGCACAGACCGCAAAGTACACCACATATGTAGTACTACATGTTATTCTGTGCCTAATCCCAAATATGTGGGTCCCATCGGAATAGTAAAAGTGGGTAGTACGCTCGATATTTGCGAACGAGAGGCAGTGGCCACATGGGTAGCAGCCCGGTACAGGACCCCAGGAGCCAAAGGGGGATACAATATGTGGCACATAGTGGCTGTCCACGAGGATATCCTTCAGATTCCTGGCCCTTCGAGGTGTCATCAAAGGCCTGTCCAAGATACATCTGCGTAACACAGGGTCAGTACGCAAAACTGACCAGTGTTTTTGAAAAATGGAGCGCATAGTGCCCCACTCATGGTTGAATGTGCCCACAAATCATGTCTGTGGATGTGCCTCCGATTTTTCAGGGCATACCCAAGTAGACGGGTCCTCTGGGTACCCCGCGCCCTACGATACCAACGCTTAATTACCCAGTTGTAGTATCCACGATCACTAAAACGTTGTTTCAGGTCAACCGCTTGACTTTCAAATCCCTCCTCTGTTGAGCATACCCGTCTCATTCTTAGGAACTGGCCTGTTGGAATTGCGCGGATGGTTGTGGTATTATGTCCCAAGGTTGCATGCAATAATAAGTTCATGGAGGTTGCCTTCCTATGGACATCAGTCTGAAGGAGACCATAAGGATCCACCTCCATCATGATGTCCAGGAAGTCAATTCTCCGCGAACTATATTTATACGCAAGTCTGATGTTATACTGGTTCCGATTTCATTCACCCATAAATGTCTTGAGCTGCTCTGTGGTGCCCCTCCACAGGAAAAGGACGTCATCAATGTAATGCATCCAGCACTGCACATAGGCACAGCCCCATACGCCCGCGTCGCCAAAAATTTCTCTTTCCCAGTATCCCAGGAAGAGATTGGTGTACACAGGCGCGCAGGCCGCACCCATTGCAGTGCCACGCTCCTGCAAGTAGATGACGTCCTTGAAGATGAAAAAGTTGTAAGGGCAAAGCGAAGCAGCTCCAGAACCAGTGCAGCAACCTCACCATCCACGCCACCAGCTCCAAGAAGAAACATCTAACCCGTGTTGGTGATAAATACACGTATATAGGGACTCAATGTCAGCAGTGACCATCAGCACATCCGGTTCCACAGAGATGCCATCAACCCAATTCAGGATGTCCGTCGTGTGCTTCAGGAATGAGGGCAAAGTTTCAAGTGGTTTCAGATGGAAATCAACAAACTTACAAATTGCTTCAATGAGCCCTCCAATCCCAGACACGATAGGATGTTCCGGGGGGTTGAGGGCATCTTTGTGGACCTTGGGCAACAGGTAAAATGTGGGTATATGGGGACAGGGCACCAAGAGTCCGTCGCGCATCTTTTTCGTGAGGACCCCATTCTCCACAGCCCCATCCAGTATGCCCATCAGTTCGATAATAAATTTTGGGAATGGGTTGTGAGGGAGTTTCTTGTAGGCGTTTTTGTCTCTCAGCTGTCTTAAAGCTTCCTTCTCATATTGAGAAGACGGCCAAATCACAATGTTCCCCCCCCTTGTCCGCCGGTTTAATGACAACATCTTTAAGTTCTTTTAACTCCATCAGGGTAACTCGCTGTCTACGTGTCAGATTATCAAATCTTTGACGGCATGAGACTGCCCTGAGGTCTTCCGTCACCAGACGTGTAAACACGTCTACTGCCGGACAGACGGACAAGGGGGGAAACTTCTTTGATTTGGGCAAGAGGGCCTTAGGAAACATACCTGTTCTACTTGGTGTTTCTGTCGCGAGCTCTTCCAGGGCAGACAAGGCATCAGTTTCAACAGGTGTAAGGGGGTCCAGTTGTGATTCTTTGAAATTAAATTTATTCAGTATCATCTTGCGTGCAAAGAGGTTCACATCCTTTACTGCGGAGAAAAAGTTAAATTGATTGGTTGGGGCAAAGGTAAAACCCAAGGATAGGACCTCTTTCTGCACCTCCGAGAATAAGTGGATAGGTTAATCACCTGGATTTTGTTGGAAGTATTCTTACTCACTCTAGGTGGTTGTTGACGAGTCTGTCCCGTCCCTCCTGCGTTACCTCCACCCCCTGATACTTTCTCTCCAGAATTAGGATTCGCTCCGCTTTGATTAGATCAACTTTTTTGCCGTGAGGATGATCTTGATCTTGAACCACGTCTAGAACCAGACCTCCCCCGCCTGTGAACATTTTTCCACACTTATACACATTGTCATCCTCCTTGTCCTGGAAGACTTAAATTTCTTTATTTTAAACTCCCTCACTTCCTTTTCCCATTTTGTTAGATCTTTGGCGATCTCATCATTAAATCTGGTAAGCATTTCTGGTGAGGCTCTCTCTTTGATTATGGTCTCAAGTGTCTCCAATTTAAACTCCAAATCCGTGAGAGTTGAAGTGTTGACCTCGACCAAGAGGCTCATAAAGCCCCTAGAGCACGTATCTGCCACTGTCTCCCATTTGTGAAAAAAAGAATGCGCAAATAGGGTCTTATCTCAATAACACACTTTCACTTAGCGATGTGGAATTGCTCACCTTTGTCAGTTGTTAAACCCACAACTGGTAGAATAGCGTACAAGCAGCTGCTGCAGGGACCGCACTCCCAATGGTGACCGTGGTCGTAATGCAGATTCTTGGACAAAGTGCCTCAGTGTCCGCGCTGCTGCTCCGAGACCAAAGAAACACAGACACAGGAATGTCTGGTACAGCTACAGCCTTTATTTTCCGACACGTTTCGGAGCTACCGCCCGAGCTCCTTCCTCAGGGAACAGGATACCATATAGTATAGGTTGTACACCGAATGCAATCCAACAGATTACGGTTTCATATGCTTATGGGGGACCCAGTATAATCATAAATCTCACCCACAGCTACCTTCGGATGCAACGGGGCAATTTACAGTATTCCATACAAAAGTCATCATGTGTCTAGTATATGTTAGAAGACAACCCTCTTCAACACAAGAACAACAGCGTTAGTTATAGTACATGTGATGTGCTAAAAGCACGCAAGGAGATATATACCATGGTCGCTCTTGCATGTCAAAGTGCTGAATCTTATAATTTACACCATTATGGGTAAACTCAGGTCCTTTTTTCATATCTGAACAATTTATGCAAGATACACAGGGATAACACCCCAACCTTTTACTATACGTTAAAGTTGCTTGTTGACTTGTTTTCATAGGTCCAAAGTCTGAATGTACTAACAAGTCCCTCAGACTTATATTTCCTATAAAATGTAAGAGGCTTATTCTTAAAGGGATCCAACCACCTCAGATCACCCTAATACACAGTTAGTACATGTCCCTGCACCCTAAGGATACGTTTCCAGCACTGTTTTTGTGTAAAATCTTGCATTAGTATAACTGATATAAAGAGTTTATAAACTTACTAGCCTGGAGACATCTGGGCGTATCCCTCCTTCTGTTATACTTCAGAGCTGTGCATTGCATGGCTGTGCTCCCCCTCCCTCCGTGCCTGCTGCCCTGCCCTGATGGGTGTGATCGTTATCTCCTCTGCACAGAGGGAGGGGAGCACAGACATGCAATGAATGCACAGCCCTGAAGTATAACAGAAGGAGGGATACGCCCAGATGTCTCCAGGCTAGTAAGTTTATAAACTCTTTATATCAGTTATACTAATGCAAGATTTTACACAAAAACAGTGCAGGAAAGGCATCCTTAGGGTGCAGGGACATGTACTAACTGTGTATTAGGGTGATCTGAGGTGGTTGGTTCCCTTTAAATTCTTCTACTTGGGGCAAGTTTTTTTGGAGTTGAAAAACCACAGTGGAAAAGTAATAATGTCTAAGCACCACCACACTAGATACTATACAATGAAATATTGATAAGAACTATATTTAGCACTTTATATGTGGAGATAATCTCTTTCATTTAATAATCTATGGCACTTTATAAAAAACATAAAAGATATGACAATGTATACTTCAACATAGATGTAAATTGAACTTAGAAGAAAAATAAAACTGCTCTATAAGAGACAAATATAAGTGGTTTTAAGAGAATTTCATTTGGTGGTAGTGTGAATGTGATTTGGGACCTCCAGAATTGATGAAACCCTATGGATCCTAAGACTGACCTTGAGGGGATTGTAGTGTTTAACTGCAGCCCCTATAGGTGACCTGACAATAGGGGTTATAGGACTCCCGAGCCAGTGAACCCTAGGTGAAGGGTACAATGAGTGCAGAGATCCTAACAGGAATGGATGACACCACCATAATTATCTTTATACCTTTTAATAAAAGGTTTCTTATAAATTATCTCTAAACATTAATATACATCTATATTTTAGATAAAATATTACATTTTAGCACTTACAGCACTTTATCTATCATTAGTAAGAGTATAAGGCACTTTAGATGTACCAAGAGGCAAATCGCCGGTAATGTGAGTGGTAAGATGGCGGCGGACCTCAGAATGTCTACCGCGCAGAGAACACGAGGATAACGGTGGCAGTAGGCATAGAAGGTAAAAGTACACGACTGACACCATAAGATTGCACAATTATGCTAGCACCTGCGGTAATTAGCCCCATTAGTGATGTAATGCATGTATGGCAATAACTAAGAAGTCTGTAGATGATTATAAAGGGATAACAGATAATGTATATGTAGCACTAACATTATATATGGAATGGGACACGTAACAAGTGAATATGGATATGAAATGATACAAGGAGTTTTGTTTATGTTAAAGGGAACCAACCACCTCAGATCACCCTAATACACAGTTAGTACATGTCCCTGCACCCTAAGGATACCTTTCCTGCACTGTTTTTGTGTAAAATCTTGCATTAGTATAACTGATATAAAGAGTTTATAACCTTACTAGCCTGGAGACTTCTGGGCGTATCCCTCCTTCTGTTATACTTCAGGGCTGTGCATTGCATGGCTGTGCTCCCCCTCCCTCCGTGCAGAGGAGATAACGATCACGCCCATTAGGGCAGGGCAGCAGGCACGGAGGGAGGGGGAGCACAGACATGCAATGCACAGCCCTGAAGTATAACAGAAGGAGGGATACGCCCAGATGGCTCCAGGCTAGTAAGGTTATAAACTCTTTATATCAGTTATACTAATGCAAGATTTTACACAAACAGTGCTGGAAATGTATCCTTAGGGTGCAGGGACATGTACTAACTGTGTATTAGGGTGATCTGAGGTGGTTGGTTCCCTTTAATGACCATGTATATAAGGTCTAGCCTAGCTGTCACTAGTTGCTAGAAGAAAGGCGTCTGTGCCTGAAAAGTCGCGCGCTGCACCTGATGGCCTAATAAAGGCAGATTTTTGGACACTTTAATAGGAGTGCTGCTTCTGTTTTTTGGTTGGTATTCCACTAGGAAGAAACAATTTAGATTATTGATTTTTTCTATTGAGGAAGATAATACTTCTACAACCTCGCATGGATCATTTAATATATAAATAGTATAAAAAAATGTTAGTATAAATTTTATAATTAGTATGGACGTCATATTTTCAACATTCCTGTCTAGATTTAATCGGTTCTTGAAATTATTATTCCATACTAAAGGGGCTAAAACCCCTTATATACTATAATTGATATTATATTAATCTATAAAAAGTATAGTTAGTGAAACAACTGACATCATTTGATGGCCAATACATGAATTACAATAATTTCTTACTATGTGGGTAGTGCAAAATCAGACAAATCCCCCATTCAATAGGTAAAAAATAACGGATCACAGTAATATAGCAGATTTCTCAGCTTTTTTTGAGTATCTTAATCAAAATTCTTTCAACATGTTTTTTACATCTTGTTATGGGGGTGATGCACTAGATTTTCTAGATGTAAAGCTGCACGTTATCGATGGCAGGCTGGAATGGTCAGTATTCAGAAAAACGACTGCTACAAATTCTTATTTGCATTTTGATAGCGCCTATCCCACCCATACAAAATTGGCTTTACCATATAGTCAGTTTTTGCGATATAAAAGAATTAACAACAATAACAACAAGTATAACAAACAAGCCAATGATTTAGAGAACGCTTTTTTAAAAAGAGATTACCCTCAGGCTACCTTCACATTTGCGTTCCCCTCCGCAGCGTTCTGCGGAGAGTATCCGCAATGTGACCGCAGCACCGCAAGCCCCTATCTTTATAATGGGAGCGCACGGTACTGCGCATGACCGTGCGCACCCATTCACTGCCATATGTGATCTGTGCACAGGCGGATGATGCCTGCGCACAAATCCCCCAGTCTCGTCCGCACCACGACTGCGACATGTTGCATTTCTGGTGCGGACGAGCCTGCGCACAGATCACATATGGCAGTGAACGGGTGCGCACGGTCATGCAGCACCATGCGCTCCCATTATAAAAATAGGGGCTTGCGGTGCTGCGGTCACATTGCGGATCCCCTCCGCAGAACGCTGAGGAGGGGAACGCAAATGTAAAGGTAGCCTAAGTCAGTTTTAAAAAAGGCCAGAGACAGAGTTCTTTCTAAAAAAAAGTCGATTTATTGCCACCTAAAGATAATTTAGCAAAACGGTTCTTAATTTTAAACACGGATCCATGTTTAATGCTATACGCTCTTCTATCTTAAAACACTGGCATATCATTTCTCTTGATAGAGATCTATGTAAAATATCCTTAGCTCCCCCAACAGTGACCTATCGGCGGTGTAAAACCCTAGGCGACCTATTAATACACAAAAGGTTACAACCGATAAGACAAGAAAACAGTTATTCACTACACCAGTACGTGGTAACTATAAATGCCATGATTGTTCTTGGTGTAAGTATCATCTTACAGGAGATATCGTCAATATAGGAGGCGTATGTCATCGGGTAAAATCATATATAAATTGTACAACTAGTTGGGTGGTTTATGCCGTTTTGTTCACTTGTGGCAAGTATGACATCGGTAAAACCATAAGGAATCTCTATATACGGTTTTGTCAGCATTACAACTCCACCACTGGCAAGGGTTGTCCAAGTCTGATAGATACAACATATTCATGAATGTCATAATACCTGAGGTATTGCGTTTTTTTGGCATTGAAAGAGTGTTCCCATCAGGGAGAGGGTAGACACTCATACTCAACTATTACTTTTAGAAGCTCGCTGGATTACAAAAACTAGGGCACAAAGTGCCTGTGGCCTCAATGATAAGTTGGATATGGCTGTTTTTTTGGGAAAAAGTGTTTGAGGGTGAATTTTTGATCAGGGTTATATTACTGTGATTCGTTATTTGTTACCTATTGAATGGGGGATTTTTCTGATTTTGCACTACCCGCATAGTAAGAAATTACTGTGATTCACGTAGTGTGAAATGTTCTTGATCTTTGTTCTGCTGCTGTAATACTGTAATTTCCTCCGGGATCAATAAAGTTTATCTTATCTTATCTTATCTTGTATAGGCCATCAAATGTCAGTTGTTTCACTATATATTTTTTTATAGATTAATAATTATAGTATATAGGGGGTTTTAGCCCCTTTAGTATGGGATAATAATTTCAATATCTGATTAAATATGGACAGGAATGTTGAAAATATGACATCCATACTGATAAAATTTATATTAAAAACTTTTTATACTATCAATATATATTAAATGATCCATACGAGGTTATAGATGTATTATCTTCCGCAATAGGAAAAATTAATAATCTAAATTGTTTCTTCAAAGTGGAATAGATATCTTGTGTGGCCATATATATGTACTGGTTTTTATCAGTGTTTTAAAAAACAACTGAGATATATAACCTGCATTCTTTTTTTGCTCAGATTATTCGGCTAAATGTATTTGGTGAAATTATTATGTCCCTGATTGTTGCTTTCCATTGAAGTTTGTATACATGTATATATCTTAATCACTGGTGTAACCACACCCACTTCAATGGCGACATTAAGCTCCTCCTGTATAAAGGAGGAAATGCCGTCATCAATTATTATGGACCCGTGGAAACGTTGAAACATGCGAAAAGGAGTGCCCGTAGTCCTCTCCGCACCCCCTCACCTCCCTTCCCTGTGTAACCCGACATTCCGTTGTAATGGAATAAAGAACCTGCACTAATGAAAAAGTCTTATGGCGGGTTTACACGTCGCGATATCGGCGTCCAACTCCGATCCAACTCAGATAAAAAGTCACGTGGACCCGATATCGTTCGCCGCGTTGTACGGTTTGAACGTACAACGCGATGCTGGAACGATGCCAAAACGATATCGGGGTTGAATGAGCGTGCTATTCAACTGCCCGATATCGCATGGCCGTTGTAGCAGCATCGTACCGTTTAACAGCCCAACTACGATGTGTACGCCCACTTCACCCATTCACTCCCATGTTAAATGATCGTTCCTGGGTTGGTGGGCGTACACATCGTCGGGACGTTGTATCCCGATATCGGGCCGTGCAAACCAGCGATGCGATGGCGGAAAAAGCGCGCTCCCGCGTTGTTGGTTACGATATCGGCCCGATATCGCGACATGTAAACCCACCATTATGGTGAGTGCCATCCATTTCTATGCATAAATTATTTTTCAAATGCTCTTTTGTCTAAACCAATTATTTTCCCACAGTAAATATCACTGGCTATACTAGACCCATTTGGTGGAGTCTTTGATCCCCTTCTCTTTCTGGCTACAGGTGTTAATTGTGCTTTTCCCCAAGATGCCCCCTGGGGAGACCTGCAGTCACTATGACTGGGGACCTAGCTTTGTGCTTAAATAAAACAGGTCCTGACCTCTTGTGTACTGACATGGAATTTAACCCCTTAACTGGTCTGGTGTCCAGACCCTGAGATACATATTTCACTACATATTAATTTTTGTAAGATAATGAATTTTGGGTTTTCATTGGTTGTAAACCATAATCAACAACATTAACAGAAATAAACACTTGAAAAAGAACACTGTTTGGAATGACTATATAATATCACATCTCACATTCTAAACATGAAAATTACTTCTCCATTGAATGAACTCTCTGATGTTTCATAAGACTCGATTTCTTAGTAAAACATTTCCCACATTCTGAACATGAATATGGCTTCTCTCCTGTGTGAATTCTCTCATGTGTAACAAGATCTGATTTCTGAATAAAACATTTCCAACATTTTGAACATGAATATGGCTTCTCTCCTGTGTGAATTTTTTCATGTTTTACAAGATTAGATTTCTGAGGAAAACATTTCCCACATTCTGAACATGAATATGGCTTCTCTCCTGTGTGAATTTTTTCATGTTTTACAAGATTAGATTTCTGAGGAAAACATTTCCCACATTCTGAACATGAATATGGCTTCTCTCCTGTGTGAATTCTCTCATGTGTAACAAGATCTGATTTCTGAATAAAACATTTCCAACATTTTGAACATGAATATGGCTTCTCTCCTGTGTGAATTTTTTCATGTTTTACAAGATTTGATTTCTGAGGAAAACATTTCCCACATTCTGAACATGAATATGGCTTTTCGCCTGTGTGAATTACCTCATGTGCAACAAGATGCGATTTCTTAGCAAAACATTTCCCACATTCTGAACATGAATATGGCGTCTCTCCTGTGTGAATTCTCTCATGTTTTACAAGATTTGATTTCTTAGTAAAACATTTCCCACATTCTGAACATGAATATGGCTTCTCACCTGTGTGAATTACCTCATGTGCAACAAGATGCGATTTCTGAGTAAAACATTTCCCACATTCTGAACATGAATATGGCTTCTCGCCTGTGTGAATTACCTCATGTGCAACAAGATTTGATTTATTAGTAAAACATTTCCCACATTCTGAACATGAATATGGCTTCTCTCCTGTGTGAATTCTCTCATGTGCAACAAGATGTGATTTCTGAGTAAAACATTTCCCACATTCTGAACATGAATATGGCTTCTCGCCTGTGTGAATTACCTCATGTGCAACAAGATTTGATTTCTTAGTAAAACATTTCCCACATTCTGAACATGAATATGGCTTCTCGCCTGTGTGAATTATCTCATGTGCAACAAGATGCGATTTCTGAGTAAAACATTTCCCACATTCTGAACATGAATATGGCTTCTCGCCTGTGTGAATTACCTCATGTGCAACAAGATTTGATTTATTAGTAAAACATTTCCCACATTCTGAACATGAATATGGCTTCTCTCCTGTGTGAATTCTCTCATGTGCAACAAGATGTGATTTCTGAGTAAAACATTTCCCACATTCTGAACATGAATATGGCTTCTCGCCTGTGTGAATTACCTCATGTGCAACAAGATTTGATTTCTTAGTAAAACATTTCCCACATTCTGAACATGAATATGGCTTCTCGCCTGTGTGAATTATCTCATGTGCAACAAGATGCGATTTCTGAGTAAAACATTTCCCACATTCTGAACATGAATATGGCTTCTCGCCTGTGTGAATTACCTCATGTGCAACAAGATTTGATTTATTAGTAAAACCTTTCCCACATTCTGAACATGAATATGGCTTCTCCCTTGTAGGAGTTCTCTGCTCTTCCACATTTCTTTTATGATTTTTATTTTGCTTTATATTCTGTGATGAATTTGGAGATAACTCTTTATTACAAGGATCAGATGACAGATCTTTGCGGTGAGGTGCTGAGGGTATACCAGAGATGCCGACATGCTCTTCATATGTATCTTGTGAGTTACTACAATAATCTGCATTAAAATATGAAGACATCAGATGTCCTGAGCAACTAGTACAGTCATCTGCCAAGAATAAAACCCATGTTATTTTTTTTGGAAATAACGTTAAAAATTCTTTGTATATAAATATACAAATATTCAAATATGAATTTTAAACATTTCATACAAATTGCAAGATGTGTAGCAAGTTATTATTGCAAGGAACCTACCTTCAGATTGATGCTGATTGAACTATGGGCTGCATGGATCAGACACTGGCTGCACAATGTACATATCACACTCGGAAGTGCAAGGGCAGTGTGGCACAAACAACAATGAAGCGTGATGGGGAACGTGGACCCTGATTATTTATAAGGTAGAAAAAGGTTTCTAACTCCAGGGTGCATTATACTTCCATTCTAGGGTAGATGGTTGTGTTGTCTATTCGCAGGACCCAGGTCCAGTGGACACATCAGTGATCTGTGAACACCAGACAGGAGCTTTGTGATCCATCTTCTACCTGCTGAATACCTGAATCCTCTTGAGTTGTAGTCCTGACATTATCACTAGTGATGAGCGAACATGTCAATGTTCATTTCGGTCCATGTACGCTGAATTCCAAATGGTCGCAGAACAATTCGGCAAACATTTGACGAAAATTTCCAAAAACCCTTGAATTTCATGGGAGGCAAAACTTAAGGCATAAAATATAATTTCAGGGGGGCCCAAAAGCTGCCAAAACAGCTCAAACCGTTTTACAATAGAGTCCACTGTTGTGGCACAGACAGCGTTCTAGACGATTAACATAAGAAATTAAGAGGTGGGTGAGTGACCGCTGTGGGCCTCTGTGCTGGGAGCCCTGCTACCTCATGCAACAGCTTAAACTGCTTTTCTGCTCATCCACAGTCAGGTGGCACAAATATAGGCTTCATAGACTATTATTGTATTAAAAATGTAAAGATAGTAAGACAGGTAGAAGACAAAGTGCAGGGCTGACAGTCTGGGGGCCCGACGTCTATAGGTGACGCACTACAAAAAATGACAACTAGGAGTCCCCATCTCCAGTTCACAAAATTAGGGCCAGACATCAGGAAAGTGACATCAATTGACCCAGAGTAAAATTGGATAATGGGGGCGTGGCCTAGCGGGACATGAGAGCTCTCCTGCTGAAGACTGGGCTAATTATCTTGATAAGATTAGTGCAGCACATCACTAAAAGTACTTACAGGCAGCGGAAGTCCCCGGGCACCCATCCACTCCCTGTGAGGAACGAAGCCATGACCCACAGTAGGCAGAGAGATGCCTGAGTGGGGGGGAGGTGGAAAGCCCCAAAATGGTGCTGAGAGAGTTGGCCACGGTGAAGAACGCGGCATATACAAAGCGGATGGACTGTAGAGGTTTGGCAGGGTAGAGGAAGGAGGAGCAGGAGTATCTGAGAATGAAGGTGAGCAGGCAGGGGAAGGAGCCAGCCCGCGGAGGAGCAGGGGGGAGGGGAAGGAGCCAGCCTGCGGAGGAGCAGGCGGGGGAAGGAGCCAGCCCGCGGAGAAGCAGGCGGGGGAAGGAGCCAGCCCGCGGAGGAGCAGGAGCCAGCCCGCAGAGGAGCAGGCAGGAGGAGTCAGTATGTCAAACCACCGACTCCCAAATTTCCCGGACTCCGACTCCTTCATATATGGCTCATGTCTAAGTGATAAATTTATTGTAGTACAATGTTAACATCAGGCTTTCATCATTATTAGGATACAATAATCAAGATATTTAGATATGAATTATTATGTTGTAATAATATTCAGCACATTCTGCATTGAACTACTGTACCCAAAGTAAGATATATTTTAGAAGTCTGAGTTGGTCCATTTTCTACCGACTCCTACTCCGCCAAAATGGCCTCCGACTCAGACTCCACAGCCCTGCATGGAGGAGCAGGCAGGGGGAGAGAGCCCGCAAAGTTCATACAGCTGCAGACACACAAACAGGAGCTGCCAGGCACCTGAGGACTCAGGGGACATTAGTGCAGGAAAACCCACTATATAAGATGTATTCACAGTGGTCCCTTTTGTAAAACTGCATTTACTGCTTTGATCCAGCAAGTGGATGGACTGAGGGTAAAAATAGCCACAATTAGGGCAGCAATACATAAAGCTGATGTGAGGAAAGGGTGAACACAGCCAAAGACCAGCTTACAAAAATGCAAAAAAGTCCAAAACAAATATGTACAATGCATAGATGAACTGTCACGAAGGCTGATGACCTGGAGAACTTCTCCAGAGGAAATAATCTAAGGGTACCGTTACACGTCGCAACATTGCATGCAATTTCACTGGCAATGCTCTGGTTGCAGTGAAATCATGGACACATTGTTCTATTTTGTTGCTGTGTACAAATGGAACAATGTGTCCATGATTTCACTGCAACCAACAAATTGCCAGTGAAATTGCATGCTATGTTGCGACGTGTAACGGTACCCTAAGGATCGTTGGTATCCACAAAAAAACTGAAGGCAATAATCCCAAGTGGCTGGTTTCACACTGCAGTTTTTGCCTGATCAGGCTCGATCAGGTTTGGGTGCCAAAACCAGGAGTGTCTCCAAAACCCAGAACAGGTGTCAATCTTTCAATCAAACTTTTACTCTGCAAGTATCACTCCTGGTTTTGGCACACAAAACCTGATAAACCGGATGAGGGAGAAAACTGCTGTACCATCAAAACCCTTGCCTCTAGGTCTCCCAACCCCCCCCCCCCCCCCTCACCCGATATTGGTGAAAATGCTAAATTACAGAGACCGGGACATTATTTTCAGGAAGGCCAGAACCAATAAGGAGCTGACAGTGGATGGACATAAAATCTCCATATTTCCAGATTATTCGTCGTAGGTTCAAAAGCAGAGAATGAAATATGTGGAAGTCAAGAGACCCTGAGAGACATGGAACCGATATTCTCTATGATGTATCCTGCTAGGGTGGGGTGCATTTTTTCCAGACACAGGAAGAAGCCCTTAAGTGGCCGGATCAGCAGAGGAAGCAAATAAGGGCAGAAGTGGATTAAGGGAAGCATGGCAGAGCTTGCCTGGATAATCATGGGAACTAAGGGACATGACCAAGTATGGTGGGAGGTTTTGAGAACGCTTTAAGGGGACTATTTTTGAAAATTTGTAAACGTAAAGTAATGTAGTTTATAAGATGGGAAGTGGAATTATGTAGCGTCCAATGTGTAGAACGGTTGTTTGAGCAGGTTGAAACAAGAACAGTTAATTGGGGGAGGCTAGGAGTTAATTCACCCACTCTCCAGTGAGAAAGGAAAAGTTAGAGGGAGGTATTTCTTGTCTTAAAGGTTCCAAATTGGGGGGGGGGGGGGGGGGGCGTGTCCTGGCCATGGAAGAGAGTTGCTGATTGCAACGCTCCTGCTCCTAGCACCAAGGCCCAATAAAAACTACACACCGCGACCACAAAACAGGCTCGCATGCCTGTTAAGCGTAGAAGCACCTATCCCAAGAGAGACACGGGCTCCACAGTAACACCCACCGTAGATATCACCCGTTTCCTTAGAAGCGCGGGAAGGAGAGCTTCATTCCCTAACATGGCGGAGGCTTCAAGCAGGCACAGCGGTACTGCGTCAGAAGGAGAGGAGCATACACTGAAGGAGAAACAAGGGGACAGAGGACGCAGAGAACCCTACCGCCGACTCCGATGCCAAAAACAGGAGTGCACATTCCTCTCCCTCGGCGGTCGGTGCGGAGATGGGACTGTCGGCACAGTCTGAATACAGACCGCATCAGAAGCCCAGGCCGTCGGGGAGTGAGGTAACACAGATGGAGGAGGCAGGAGGTAATGTGGCAGCTGAGGAAATACACCCGGCAATGGGAGAGACTGAGCCTGCAAGACATTACCGGAGGCTCTCATACTATTACTCAGCAGGGCATGGAAGTATGTGAAGCTCAGTAATCTGCATACCTAATACCCATGTGCAGGAAAACTTCCCCATGGAAGATGGGCCCATGCAGAGGAGAGCCCCTAAACAAAACACAGGGGAGACCCCAGTAGGGAAGATGACCTTAATGTGCAGTCCAATAGTGACCATACCCACAGGAGAGCTTGCCCCTTCTATTAACAAGGCATCAAGGTGCTACAGATAATATGAACCCTCCAGCCCCTCATGTTGACTCTTCACCCATGGATCCCTGGAGCCCAGACAGAGCTGTGTGGGATGATTTCAAGGTCCATATAGCAGCCATCCCAACTAGGGAATAAATAGAGGGCTTTGTTCATAGACTGGAATCATCATATAAAGCAGAAACTTCGCCCTGAGAGGAGAGGTCCGTTTCTCACAATTTATCCAGACAACTTGGGGCTGTAGAGCAGTGAGTGTCCTGTCAAACCATCTCATCTAGACTACATACTTGACGCTATGGAAGATCTAGAAAATAAATCTGCGTTTCCCGGCAAAGTGAATGGAAATTCACTTTTGCCGTTCAGACGCTGCGCTTTTTTTCGGCATTGCTTTTGGGGCCGAAAACGGGCGCATAAAAAGAATGAACCTGTCAATTCTTTGCGCAAAAATGAGCGCAATTTCTCCCATAGGCCCCATAATAACTGCTGGAATTATGCATTGCCGTTCAGACAATGCACAATTCCAGTGTCTATAACGCGGGCGCAGGAGGAGCAGTAAGATGTTATGTCACACGGGGGGAGGGGGAATCCTGTGTGACGTGTCAGGGCTGAAGTTTTGCTTTCCCAGTGTATCTACATACATATATCCACATACACTGAAAGCAAAATAAAAGAGAAAACATATACTAAAATAAATAAATAATACTTCTCTGTCGGCTGTCCGGGCCCAAGGGGAAGATGTCTAATTGCTGCCAAGATTTTAATGATGTGATTGGCTGGTAGCAATCAGCTGATGCGGTCACGTGACATCATCAGCTGATCTACATAAGAATAAGACTGGCTTCACACCACAATTTTCAGCATCAGGTTGGGTCTGGTTTGAACCTTGTATCCCTATGGTGTCGGATAGCTGCTATTTGACATCCAGTTTGTTACATTCTGTCCCAGATTCGTTTCTGTTCGGTTTTGAAATCGGGCACAAAATCCGGGATTACTTACCGGTAATCATATTTTATGGAGTCCATGACAGCACCCACATGAGGGAACCGCCCACAAGGACAGGAAACCTACAGATAAAAAGGGGTGGCCCCTCGCCTCCTCCGTTGGTTACAGAGACATTGAAGGAACCGCCAATCGTATAAATACACCATAATAAATGTTAAACATTAGAAACCACACCCTCAGGCGTGAGAAAAAGGGCATGCAAAAAATACCCGTAGTGTAAAAGTGCCCACCCGTGACATGGGTGTGGAAAAAACCTCCTCAATGCCAAAAAGGCAAAACAAAAAAAGCGTGACAAAAAAACGACAGGGTGGGAAGTGAGTGGGTGCTGTCATGGACTCCATAAATTATGATTACCGGTAAGTAATCCCGGATTTTCCTATCGCCACGACAGCACCCACATGAGACTTGCAGAGAACAGTATCACCTGGGAGGGACCACAGTATTAAGAACTGCCCTCCCGAAATCAAGGGCAGATGAAGCGAGATCAAGACGATAGTAATGAAAAAAGGTAGAAGGATAGGCCCAGGTGGCCGCATTACAAATGACCTCCAAAAGGTATGTTAGCCCATTCTGCCCAAGAGGCAGAAACTGCTCTAGTAGAATGGGCATTCCCCCCATCCGGAGGCTGCTCACCTGGTGAGGAATAGGCCAAGTAGATAGCCTCCAGGATCCATCTAGACAGAGTGTTCTTTGTAGTGCCAGACTTCTTCGTAGGACCCTGGCAAGAGAGGAAGAGAGCCCTACTCTTCCTAAAGGGGAGAGTTCTATATACATACTCCAAGACTGCCCAGCACACATCTAAGGTATGAAACCTAGCTTCTTCTGAGGTGGATGGAGTAGCATAAAAGGACGGCAGGATAATTTCCTGACTACGGTTAAATGTAAATGACCGTTTCGGGAGATATGCAGGGTCAGGTTTCAGAATCAACCTATCTGGGAGTACCAACAAAAACGGAGAGTCAACTGACAGACCATGGAGGTCGCCCACCCGCCTAGCCGAAGTCACAGCAACTAGCAGTACCGTCTTCAAGGTCAGATGTCTGAGCGAAGCCGAGGGTAAGGGCTCAAAGGGAGGACCCGTGAGTGCATCCAGGACCAGGCTCAGATCCCAATGGGCCATACTGGGAACTGGAGTACTACGTTCGCAGGCCTGAACAAACCGAGCGAACCATCTATGTTAGAGTTATAGAGGGATCCCAGAGCTGAAAAGTGTACTTTTAAAAAAGTACTAACTGCCAGACCCAACTCCCAACCCCTCTGCAGGAATTCCAAAATAGCCGAAATAGGCGGGTGGCCAGATAGCACCCCCGGGTAGAAATCCAGAAACTTCCACCAAACCCTGCAGTAGAGGCTGGTAGTGACAGGTTTACGACTATGCAAAAGGGTCGTTATTAAAGCGTCCGAGAAACCACTCTGGCTTAACAACTGTCTCTCAAAAGCCAAGCCGTCAGATGTAACCCCTCCACCTGAGGGTGGAAGAATGGCCCGAGAAAGCAGCTCTCGATCCATCGGGAGAATCCACGGGTGGGCTATTGACATTGCCCTCAGCAATGAAAACCACGGCCTCTTGGGCCAGAAAGGTGCAATCAGAATCATCCGCGCCCTGTCGTCCCTGATCTTCCGGAGGACCAGCGGAATGAGACACATTGGGGGAAAGACTAAATAACAACCAGTCCTCAATTTTTTATATGTCACTCCAAACAACCATTTACTAACTGAAAGAAACCGAAGGTCTCATTCAAGGAATGATTTAATCAATAAGATCTGAGTATATATCAATATTTGATTCTTTATTGTCAAAAAAGTAAAAACACAGAGCTACAATACAGGAAACACCAAATAGCACATTAGTAAACCTTCAAGGAATACAGGCTCAAGAAACCATTGCAGTCCAGACCAATAAAACAGAAATACACCTCATAAAATACATCCAAGTACATCCACACGCACATTAACCAGCGTTATCAGGTATCTCTATGTAGTGCCTATCAACTTCCTAAGGCTACAAATTCAGGTCCAGATGCTGGCACAGTTAATGGAGTATCAATAAGATGGAAGGGTAAACTGGTAACAGGAGAGAGACAAGTCAATGTTGTTTTACCTGTTAAGAGGGAACGCTGTGCTTAGGCTTCCTACCCCTACGCCGTTTCGCTATAGAGCTTCTTCCGGGGGCGTGCCGATATGAGGAAGCATGGGCTTTTTATATCCCCCAAGTATTGTGCGTCATCCAACAAGGTTCACTATCATTGGCGCAGCGGGATCGAGCCTCCAGAACATAGACACGCCCACCGGCGGCAGCGTGCGTGAACACGCATTGTCAATCCGCCGGGAGACGTGTCCCGTCAGAGAAGCCCAATCGCGCATGCGCACTAGTGAGCCAATGAGGAGAGGTACAAAGTTTATGCAGTATCCGGGGTAACAGTCATGTGACCACAATCACATGACCGGCACTAGCTATCACTGCCCAAATGGCTGTAGTTGTCATGGTAGTTGCAAAATTACGTGAAATCGATAAGAAAGATACTTATAAAGGTTACAGAATTCTAATATAAGAGTGATAATAATACAGGGATTACATCAAAGTGCAAAGTGCTACATTATTTGATATATATAAAGTGCAATATGAAGTATAATACATTAATACAATACATACAAAAGTGAAAAATAAATAAATACATATAATAGTACTATAATCCCAATACAAGGTGACCATGACATATTTATATAATCTCATAGAGATAGAAATGATTACAGCATAGACAGAGTTCAATGAAAATACACAGAAAATAAAAAATATATAATATATATATAATATATATATAATATATCTAATATATACTATAAAATATATAAAAATACAAAAATTCAACAATATATCCCATCTTAAAAAGCTTCATAAAAGTAGCAGATTTTTCTTTTCACAAACTTCAGATTACTGCCAAAATCTCTCTACTGGAGACAAGATCAACCTATATAAAAAAACAATAAAAATATGTTAAAATAAAAATACTCAAAATTACATTAAAATGAAAGCCCAATCAATGATCCTCATTGACAGCTGATACAAATGTAGACCTCTAAATCACCATTTACAAAAACTATTAGAGAAAAGCACTAAAACCCTGGTTCTCGTTTAACCCCACGGGAGCCATAGTACCTAATCTATAAATCCAGCGGCTCTCAATCTGAGCCAGCCTGTGGCTTAAATCCCCTCCTCTTAATCCAAGATCTAGCTGGTCAATCACCTTAAATTTTAGTAACGTAGGGTTACACTGATGGAATGTTTTAAAATGTCTTGGAAGAGTTTTTAATTTAGACGGGTCCGTTTCTTTTTTAGCTTTTTCGATATCAAGAAAATGCTCTCTTATGCAGATTTTAGCTTCCCTAGTTGTCATGCCCACATACAGTTTTTTACACGGACATTCACCCACATAAATGATCCCTTTTGATGAACACGTAAGATATTTTAAAATTTTGAAATTTTTAGTTCTTTTTTGGTTCTCAAAAGTCTTAGACTTGATACAACTACCGCAGGCCTTACATAATCCACACGGGAAAAAACCTTGAAGATCTTTCCTTTCACCTGTCCCATTCCTTCCCGGTTGGTAATGGCTATGCACGAGGGCATCTTTCAAATTTCTCGACCGCCTGGCCACCATGGAGGGTTTTTCCGGAAGCACCTTTTGTAATACTGGGTCAGTGTGTAGCACCGCCCAATGTTTATACAAAATATGTTTTAGATCATTCCATTTGTTATTAAAGGTAGAGATATATCGTACCTTCACATCATCCTCATTGATCTTCTTTGTCGGATATAACAATTCATTCCGGTTCACCTCCATCGCTCTCTTGTAGCCACGCTTTATACTCCTCTGTCCATAGCCTCTTGCCTGGAATCTCTTTCTTAGATCTTGTGATTGCCGTTGGAACGTTCTCCTCATTGGAGCATATTCTTCTTATTCTCAAAAATTGGCTTATCGGAATCCCTTTAATCATGGATGTTGGATGCGATGAATCAGCATACAGAAACGAGTTAGTAGCCGTTGGTTTTCTATAGACATCCGTAGTGATCCTACCATCTGGAAGAACATCAATTTTGACATCTAAGAAATCAATCTTCCTGCCATATTTATACGTCAGATTAATGTTTAAGTTATTCTGATTTAGTCTATTCATCAGGACCTCCAAATCACCAATACTACCTTCCCAGATAAATATGACATCATCAATATAACGACTCCATTGATGTACTTTATCAATACCTTCAATTTCATCATTCTGGAAGATTTCCCTTTCCCACATGCCTAGAAACAAATTGGCATAACTTGGTGCACACGCCGCACCCATGGCCACTCCTTGTTGCTGTAAAAACGTTTTTCCACCAAAGACAAAAAAATTATGTTTTAAGATGAATTCGAGAAGAACCACCAATAGCCTGATCATTTCAGGTTCCAGGTCCGTCGATTCTAAGAACCATTTAACGGCCTGAATACCATCTATATGACGTATCGATGTGTATAACGATTCAACGTCAGCAGTCACAAAGGTCATATTATCCTCAAGGTGTAATTGGTCCAACTTCTGTAAGATACTGGTTGTATCCTTAACAAAAGATGGTAGTTGACTAACCAAAGGCTTTAAAAAGTGATCTAAAATAAGGCAAATAGGTTCTATCAAGCTTTGGTTACCAGCAACAATGGGCCTACCTGGGGGATCATTGATGTTTTTATGGATCTTCGGGATCAGGTAGAAAGTCGCTATTCGGGGTTCAAATTTCTTCAAATAATCCCAAAGTTTTTTTGAGACTATATCTCTTTCCACTGCTTCTTCTATGATGTCAAGAAGATCTTTCTTGAAAACCGATAGAGGGTCGCCGTAAAGCCTACGGTAACAAGTTTGGTCATTCAATAATTTAAAGGCTTGTTCCTCATATTTTTTACAAGGCCAAATTACAATATTACCCCCCTTATCGGCTTGTTTAAACACCACATCATTCCATTTTTTTAGCTCCTCAATAGCTTTCAACTGCCCTTCAGTTAAGTTACGTTTACCTTTAAACCGATCTAGATTTTCAATATCATTTGTTACTAATTTGGTAAACACCTCAACAGCTGGGCAGAGACTAATGGCTGGAAATTTTTTTGAATTGCCACATAGTCTATCTGGAATTTTTCCTACCTTTCCCGGATTTTCCTGTTCCAAAAGTTGATCATCCTCCAGGAAGAAACGGACCCGTCTAAATTAAAAACTCTTCCAAGACATTTTAAAACATTCCATCAGTGTAACCCTACGTTACTATAATTTAAGGTGATTGACCAGCTAGATCTTGGATTAAGAGGAGGGGATTTAAGCCACAGGCTGGCTCAGATTGAGAGCCGCTGGATTTATAGATTAGGTACTATGGCTCCGTGGGGTTAAACGAGAACCAGGGTTTTAGTGCTTTTCTCTAATAGTTTTTGTAAATGGTGATTTAGAGGTCTACATTTGTATCAGCTGTCAATGAGGATCATTGATTGGGCTTTCATTTTAATGTAATTTTGAGTATTTTTATTTTAACATATTTTTATTGTTTTTTTATATAGGTTGATCTTGTCTCCAGTAGAGAGATTTTGGCAGTAATCTGAAGTTCGTGAAAAGAAAAATCTGCTACTTTTATGAAGCTTTTTAAGATGGGATATATTGTTGAATTTTTGTATTTTTATATATTTTATAGTATATATTAGATATATTATATATATATTATATATTTTTTATTTTCTGTGTATTTTCATTGAACTCTGTCTATGCTGTAATCATTTCTATCTCTATGAGATTATATAAATATGTCATGGTCACCTTGTATTGGGATTATAGTACTATTATATGTATTTATTTATTTTTCACTTTTGTATGTATTGTATTAATGTATTATACTTCATATTGCACTTTATATATATCAAATAATGTAGCACTTTGCACTTTGATGTAATCCCTGTATTATTATCACTCTTATATTAGAATTCTGTAACCTTTATAAGTATCTTTCTTATCGATTTCACGTAATTTTGCAACTACCATGACAACTACAGCCATTTGGGCAGTGATAGCTAGTGCCGGTCATGTGATTGTGGTCACATGACTGTTGCCCCGGATACTGCATAAACTTTGTACCTCTCCTCATTGGCTCACTAGTGCGCATGCGCGATTGAGCTTCTCTGACGGGACACGTCTCCCGGCGGATTGACAATGCGTGTTCACGCACGCTGCCGCCGGTGGGCGTGTCTATGTTCTGGAGGCTCGATCCCGCTGCGCCAATGATAGTGAACCTTGTTGGATGACGCACAATACTTGGGGGATATAAAAAGCCCATGCTTCCTCATATCGGCACGCCCCCGGAAGAAGCTCTATAGCGAAACGGCGTAGGGGTAGGAAGCCTAAGCACAGCGTTCCCTCTTAACAGGTAAAACAACATTGACTTGTCTCTCTCCTGTTACCAGTTTACCCTTCCATCTTATTGATACTCCATTAACTGTGCCAGCATCTGGACCTGAATTTGTAGCCTTAGGAAGTTGATAGGCACTACATAGAGATACCTGATAACGCTGGTTAATGTGCGTGTGGATGTACTTGGATGTATTTTATGAGGTGTATTTCTGTTTTATTGGTCTGGACTGCAATGGTTTCTTGAGCCTGTATTCCTTGAAGGTTTACTAATGTGCTATTTGGTGTTTCCTGTATTGTAGCTCTGTGTTTTTACTTTTTTGACAATAAAGAATCAAATATTGATATATACTCAGATCTTATTGATTAAATCATTCCTTGAATGAGACCTTCGGTTTCTTTCAGTTAGTAAATGGTTGTTTGGAGTGACATATAAAAAATTGAGGACTGGTTGTTATTTAGTCTTTATCTGTTTTTACAGGAAGTCCTTCTTGTACAGGTGCATTAATATGGATTTTAAGGCACGAGAACTAACATGGCGAACCAAAGGCATGGATTTATTCAGGGCTGACACTTCGGGTGCTACAGCTGATACGACTGCATCTAATAAAGAACTGATGCGTCAATACAAAAACAATCTGTATAAAAAAACTAGAATATGGTGGACCAAAATCTCTTTGGAGAATTATATAGAAAAAAAGATTATACCCAGGGGTTTACGGGTGAATTTATTCCCGACATTCGATATGGAGGAAGATGATTTAGTAAAGAGATGGATAACTACAGCATCAGAATGTTCCTTTGAATTCATCAGAATTCTTATTGAAAAGAATAGATTGATTCTTTTGAGTCTGGATGAGCAGCTTGAAAAAACTATGGAGCTCATAAAAAAGGATACTCCATCTGATTTTTTTAAAAAATGGTTGGAGGATGTTGATAAGGATATACAGAAGTGGGAGCAGGATATTAGCCTTGGAAAACAACGGAAGTTTAAGAGGGACGTCTCTGATTATGATAATAATCGAGTATATAGATGGCAAAATCGGAATGCTGTGCAACAAAACGGATACACAGTAAGAAGTGTTTCAGTCAGTTCATCTACGACTATAGATACAGATGGGGAAAGAGATCCAAGGCAACCTAGATTTAAAAGGACCTTTGGACGTAAAAGAAAGATGAATATGGAGAGGAGTGATGGCCCGGTGGATGAACCTAGAAGGGTAATCAATCTTTCTGATCATATTTTAAATCAGGATCAGTTGAGTGTTTTGTCTAAAGGATTAACATTTTCTCCCACATCTAATCTAGACACGTTCACGTCGATAAAAGATCTGAACTTATTTGCACGAAAGATCATTTTAAAGAGGATTTATGCCAAGAAAGATATATCCGGTGATACCCTATCTAATGAAGAATTTGAAGCACTAGAAGCCTTGCACTCTCTGGAGGATGATCAACTTTTGGAACAGGAAAATCCGGGAAAGGTAGGAAAAATTCCAGATAGACTATGTGGCAATTCAAAAAAATTTCCAGCCATTAGTCTCTGCCCAGCTGTTGAGGTGTTTACCAAATTAGTAACAAATGATATTGAAAATCTAGATCGGTTTAAAGGTAAACGTAACTTAACTGAAGGGCAGTTGAAAGCTATTGAGGAGCTAAAAAAATGGAATGATGTGGTGTTTAAACAAGCCGATAAGGGGGGTAATATTGTAATTTGGCCTTGTAAAAAATATGAGGAACAAGCCTTTAAATTATTGAATGACCAAACTTGTTACCGTAGGCTTTACGGCGACCCTCTATCGGTTTTCAAGAAAGATCTTCTTGACATCATAGAAGAAGCAGTGGAAAGAGATATAGTCTCAAAAAAACTTTGGGATTATTTGAAGAAATTTGAACCCGAATAGCGACTTTCTACCTGATCCCGAAGATCCATAAAAACATCAATGATCCCCCAGGTAGGCCCATTGTTGCTGGTAACCAAAGCTTGATAGAACCTATTTGCCTTATTTTAGATCACTTTTTAAAGCCTTTGGTTAGTCAACTACCATCTTTTGTTAAGGATACAACCAGTATCTTACAGAAGTTGGACCAATTACACCTTGAGGATAATATGACCTTTGTGACTGCTGACGTTGAATCGTTATACACATCGATACGTCATATAGATGGTATTCAGGCCGTTAAATGGTTCTTAGAATCGACGGACCTGGAACCTGAAATGATCAGGCTATTGGTGGTTCTTCTCGAATTCATCTTAAAACATAATTTTTTTGTCTTTGGTGGAAAAACGTTTTTACAGCAACAAGGAGTGGCCATGGGTGCGGCGTGTGCACCAAGTTATGCCAATTTGTTTCTAGGCATGTGGGAAAGGGAAATCTTCCAGAATGATGAAATTGAAGGTATTGATAAAGTACATCAATGGAGTCGTTATATTGATGATGTCATATTTATCTGGGAAGGTAGTATTGGTGATTTGGAGGTCCTGATGAATAGACTAAATCAGAATAACTTAAACATTAATCTGACGTATAAATATGGCAGGAAGATTGATTTCTTAGATGTCAAAATTGATGTTCTTCCAGATGGTAGGATCACTACGGATGTCTATAGAAAACCAACGGCTACTAACTCGTTTCTGTATGCTGATTCATCGCATCCAACATCCATGATTAAAGGGATTCCGATAAGCCAATTTTTGAGAATAAGAAGAATATGCTCCAATGAGGAGACGTTCCAACGGCAATCACAAGATCTAAGAAAGAGATTCCAGGCAAGAGGCTATGGACAGAGGAGTATAAAGCGTGGCTACAAGAGAGCGATGGAGGTGAACCGGAATGAATTGTTATATCCGACAAAGAAGATCAATGAGGACGATGTGAAGGTACGATATATCTCTACCTTTAATAACAAATGGAATGATCTAAAACATATTTTGTATAAACATTGGGCGGTGCTACACATTGACCCAGTATTACAAAAGGTGCTTCCGGAAAAACCCTCCATGGTGGCCAGGCGGTCGAGAAATTTGAAAGATGCCCTCGTGCATAGCCATTACCAACCGGGAAGGAATGGGACAGGTGAAAGGAAAGATCTTCAAGGTTTTTTCCCGTGTGGATTATGTAAGGCCTGCGGTAGTTGTATCAAGTCTAAGACTTTTGAGAACCAAAAAAGAACTAAAAATTTCAAAATTTTAAAATATCTTACGTGTTCATCAAAAGGGATCATTTATGTGGGTGAATGTCCGTGTAAAAAACTGTATGTGGGCATGACAACTAGGGAAGCTAAAATCTGCATAAGAGAGCATTTTCTTGATATCGAAAAAGCTAAAAAAGAAACGGACCCGTCTAAATTAAAAACTCTTCCAAGACATTTTAAAACATTCCATCAGTGTAACCCTACGTTACTAAAATTTAAGGTGATTGACCAGCTAGATCTTGGATTAAGAGGAGGGGATTTAAGCCACAGGCTGGCTCAGATTGAGAGCCGCTGGATTTATAGTTTAGGTACTATGGCTCCCGTGGGGTTAAACGAGAACCAGGGTTTTAGTGCTTTTCTCTAATAGTTTTTGTAAATGGTGATTTAGAGGTCTACATTTGTATCAGCTGTCAATGAGGATCATTGATTGGGCTTTCATTTTAATGTAATTTTGAGTATTTTTATTTTAACATATTTTTATTGTTTTTTTTATATAGGTTGATCTTGTCTCCAGTAGAGAGATTTTGGCAGTAATCTGAAGTTCGTGAAAAGAAAAATCTGCTACTTTTATGAAGCTTTTTAAGATGGGATATATTGTTGAATTTTTGTATTTTATATATATTTTATAGTATATATTATATATATTATATATATATTATATATATATTATATATTTTTTATTTTCTGTGTATTTTCATTGAACTCTGTCTATGCTGTAATCATTTCTATCTCTATGAGATTATATAAATATGTCATGGTCACCTTGTATTGGGATTATAGTACTATTATATGTATTTATTTATTTTTCACTTTTGTATGTATTGTATTAATGTATTATACTTCATATTGCACTTTATATATATCAAATAATGTAGCACTTTGCACTTTGATGTAATCCCTGTATTATTATCACTCTTATATTAGAATTCTGTAACCTTTATAAGTATCTTTCTTATCGATTTCACGTAATTTTGCAACTACCATGACAACTACAGCCATTTGGGCAGTGATAGCTAGTGCCGGTCATGTGATTGTGGTCACATGACTGTTGCCCCGGATACTGCATAAACTTTGTACCTCTCCTCATTGGCTCACTAGTGCGCATGCGCGATTGGGCTTCTCTGACGGGACACGTCTCCCGGCGGATTGACAATGCGTGTTCACGCACGCTGCCGCCGGTGGGCGTGTCTATGTTCTGGAGGCTCGATCCCGCTGCGCCAATGATAGTGAACCTTGTTGGATGACGCACAATACTTGGGGGATATAAAAAGCCCATGCTTCCTCATATCGACACGCCCCCGAAAGAAGCTCTATAGCGAAACGGCGTAGGGGTAGGAAGCCTAAGCACAGCGTTCCTCTTAACAGGTAAAACAACATTGACTTGTCTCTCTCCTGTTACCAGTTTACCCTTCCATCTTATTGATACTCCATTAACTGTGCCAGCATCTGGACCTGAATTTGTAGCCTTAGGAAGTTGATAGGCACTACATAGAGATACCTGATAACGCTGGTTAATGTGCGTGTGGATGTACTTGGATGTATTTTATGAGGTGTATTTCTGTTTTATTGGTCTGGACTGCAATGGTTTCTTGAGCCTGTATTCCTTGAAGGTTTACTAATGTGCTATTTGGTGTTTCCTGTATTGTAGCTCTGTGTTTTTACTTTTTTGACAATAAAGAATCAAATATTGATATATACTCAGATCTTATTGATTAAATCATTCCTTGAATGAGACCTTCGGTTTCTTTCAGTTAGTACATTGGGGGAAAGGCATAGGCCAGATGATAAGTCCAAGGAACCTGTAGGGCATCCAACAAGTCCGGATTGTCTGTCAGATCCCTGGAGCCGAAACAAAAGACTTGTCGGTTGGACCTGGTTGCAAAAAGATCTCTCTCGGGAGACCCCATAATTGCACAATCTGTTAGAACACATCCTTGTTGAACATCCACTCCCCCTGGAGGAGAAAGCAACGGCTGAGGAAGTATGCCCTGGAATTGTCTACTCCCCGAATGTGGAGGGGGTGAAAGAGAAAATGCTCCTCTGCCAACAGAAAAATGTCCGCCGTGGTAGTCATCAGAGACGATGACCGAGTGCCCCCTTGATGATTGATGTATGCCACCACGGTAGTGTTGTCGGTCTGAACACGCACATGGGAACCCTGCAGATGAGGCAGGAACCAGCGAAGGGCATACAGAACTGCCCGAAGCTCCTTCAGATTGGAAGAGCCCTCCTGCTTCTGCCTTGTCCACCGACCCTGAGCAAGAAGCTCGCCTAGATAGGCCCCCCCATCCCGAGGGACTGGCATCGGTCGTGAGGACAAAATCCGGCGGACACACCCACAAAACCCCCCTGGTTAAGTGACTCTGCTCCAGCCACCAGTAGAGAGACCGTATTGCAGAAGGTGACAGACGAAACCTGTCGTCCAGGCGACCTTGTAAGGCCACGTCCGCACTCAGCACCTCCTGCTAGAGAGTTCGGGAATGAAACTGTGCCCATAACACGGCCGGAAGGCAAGAAATCAGGGTCCCGAGGAGAGACATAGCGTCTCGTAAGGACAGGGTGGGATCGGCCACAATGCTGCCGATTTTTGACCGGAGAGCCTGTAGCTTGTCCTCTGGAAGAAAACATTTCTGCACGATGGAATCCAAGTGAAGACCCAAAAAAGACTGCACTCTCGTAGGAACAAGACGAGATTTTTTCCAGTTTATCAACCACCCCAACTCCTGTAAGGAGAACAGGACATGTGTCAGCCTGTCAAGACACTGAGTCGCAGAATTACCCACAATCAAAAAAATCATCCAAATATGGAATGATCAAAACGTCATGATGTCGGATAAAGACCATTACCTCCGCCATTACCTTGGTGAATAGGCGAGGAGCCATAGAGAGCCAGAACGGCATGGCGGCAAACTGGAGATGATGAACCTGACCATTGAGAGACACCGCTACTCGTAGAAACTGTTGATGGTCTGCATGAACAGCCAAATGGTAGTAGGCATCCTTGAGATCTAAAACCACCATCCAACACCTAGAAAGAGAAGTCGAACAGCGGATTGTATGGATTCCTCCATCTTAAACGAGTGAAATCTGAGGTAGGAGTTCAATTTTTTCAAATTAATGATAGTCCTAAAAGAACCATCCGGCTTAGGTACCAGAAACAGAGAAATAAAGCCCCTTCCTTCCTGGCCCACGGGAACTGCAACGAGTACCTGTTTCTTCATCAAATCCCTAACCTCAGATTCCAATGATAGCTGACGACCCCGATCAGACAAAGAAGTTTGAAGAAAAAAGTCCCTTGGGACCCTCACAAAGTCCAGCTTTAACCCCGAAGACAACAGGTTGAGGGGTCCAGCGACTAGATGTAATTAGGGACCATTTGTGGGAAAAGCCGATAATCTACCTCCGGAAACGGTGCTTCTGTTTAGAACTTGAAGAACCCCCATAGAAGGCACCTTTCTGCTTTTTTCCGTACGTATCCCATCTGGAGTCCTACTGTCGGCGAGAAGACTGCCTCTTACGGAATGCCCGCCTATAATTAGGAAAAGATGGTTGTGGTAAATCCTTCTTTACCTCTCCAGCCTTTGTTAGGATGGCATCTAACTCCGAGCCAAAGAGGTAGTCCCCCTTACAAGGGGTGCCACAGAGCTTACTTTTAGCATGAACATCGCCTCTCCATTCTTTCAGCCACAAGGACCTCCTGACGGAATTGGAGAGACCTGAAGACCTAGCTGTCAACCTGAGGGAGTCTGCTGAGGCGTCGGCAATGTAGGCCGAGCCACTCCGAAACTGAGGGATAGAGGCCAACAACTGGTCCCGAGGCACTCCCAACCAAATCTGTTCTTCTAACTGGTCCAGCCATACGAGCTGAGAACGGGCCACACAGGTGCAGGCAATCGCTGGCTTAAATTTCCCCAGCGAGGCTTCCCAGCCTTTTTTCAAGAGCGCCTCTGCCTTATGGTCGGAAGGGTCCTTAGGCAGCCCCCCTCCAGAGACAGTACATTAGCCCTGGAGGAAGTGGCTACAGCAGCGTCCACCTTTGGAACTTTGGACCACTCCAACATCATCTCATCGTCAAAGGGATACCTCCGTTTGGAGGCAGATGGCAAAAACCCCCCTGGACTCCTGTTTATCCCATTCCTGCTTGACTAAATCTTTTATTGCACCAATAACAGGGAATGTGCGTCACTTCCTCCAGGTCAGTCCCGCAAACATGACCTCATGGGCCGACCTTGCTTCTCTGCTATCTGTAAACCCCATAGTCGAACGAACGGCTTTAATTAAGGCATCTATCTCCTGAATGAGAAAGCAAGCACAGCCTTCATCCTCAGAAGAAGACCCAGACGGGGATGTGTCGAGTAATCCCTCTTCACGGGAGGCCCTATCCGACTCATACCCAGTCATAATCGGACCGGGGAAAACAATAGGCTGGCGAAGATGACTAAGGGAGTGACGTATCTCCTCCTGAATAAAGGATTTGAGGTCAGCTGTGCTTACTGGGGCTTCCTCATCCAGGGTCTGGTGGATACATGCTTGACACAGACGATTTGGGTATTTATCTGGCAGGGGCACTGCACACAATGCACAGTGTGTTTATCCTTAACACTTTTTTCCTTAGTCTGGCCATCAGGGCAATCAGAAGGAAAAGGAGAGAAAGTGCAGGGAGGACGGGACAAAAAAAGAGAAAGAACGTACATCAGACTATAGGTGAGCAAACCTTCACATCTATATAGCTGACCACTCCGGTACCGGTGCTGCAGGAGCAGGCCCACCACTGGACCTGGCAGACTTCTCTTCCTTCTTTCTGGCTGACGTGTCCACCTCTCTGGGAGCCTTTCCACCACTGCTCCCACCACTGCTGAGGCTTTCCGGATGCCTAGCACCTTTCTGGTGCTCTTCTCCAGCGGGGGAAGACATCGTGCACTCTGTGCAGGGCTGGAAGGCCCCTTTGAATCTCAGGCGCCGGCCTCCCGACACTGGAAGTCGTCATCAGCACTTCCGGATGCGCGCGTCATCTCGCGCAGGTGCGCATCCCGGAAGCCTGCGCATGAGACACAGGGCGGCTGCCCCCGCTGCACCGCCCGTCCCGCACCGCTGCCTCTGGCAACCCATGGCGGCGCCACCCGGACCCTGGGTTGGGAAGCTCCCCAACCGAAGAGGGAGTGGGAGCCCCAGCCTCCCCTAATGCTGCTACCGATGCCCCGAATCCTGCTGCCATCACGGCACCCACAGGAGCGTCGGGACCACAGGTAATCCTCTTCATCTGTGGGTTCCCCTCAAGGACCGGAAACCACTGAGGAGGCGAGGGGGCCGCCTCTTTTTATCTGTAGGTTTCCTGTCCTTGCGGGCAGATCCCCTCTCATGTGGGTGCTGTCATTGCGATAGGAAAATTGGAGCCTGCAGCATTTTTTGGCTCTGGCACCAAAATCAGACAAAACCGGACAGAAACAAATCCAGGGCAATCTGGCGACCATAACATGGGAGTCCATGGGCGCCGGATCGTCCCAAATCCGTCAAAAAAAAAAAAAAAAAAAAAAAAATCGGATCCTTTCCCAGAGGTCCTTTTACACAACAGCGCCGTCTCTGAAATGATGCCGCGCTCATTCAGCACCATGGACAGCAGCAGCATTTCAGAACCACTGCTAAACGTTTCGAACATGGAGAGCTCCCCTGCACACGCAGGCGGACATTTCAGCACCGTGGACAGAAGCAGCAACGAGTAGAAACGAACCTTGCAAAAAACAGGACCAGAGGGCATATTTGCCCTCAGTTTCTGCTCGTCTGGTGCGGTCAGGATCTGTCCGGTGCATCCTGCAAAACGATATTAGCAGTCATTTGGATGCCTATGTTCCTCAGTTCTGAATAGGTGAAGTCGTAAACGACATCATTATCGTGGTGTCACACACACCGATGCTACAGCTTGACTGGACGACCAACAACTCATTTATGGTCCTGTTCATAAACACCTTGTGTTTTTACTAGCGCTAAATAGCGCAACAAAAAAAATCTGGAAAAACCGCGGCAATTACACCGCGTGTGAACACAGTCTAAGAATACATTTGTCATTTTCTGGTCATCAGTATTTCCACAGCTCCATTCACAATGTCACTGTATTGTTGTGCCTTCCGGTCACAATCTCCAGGTTTGTGTGGTCACCCCTGCTGAAGACAGAACAGTGCAAAGAGGTGGTCGTTGTACAGTGATAATAACTGCAGCCTGATTACAAGCAGCAACACCAAATCCTCCACACACCCCAGTGTCACTAACCAAGAGACCACACAATCCTCAACCTGGTCATCATGAGGCCCAGGAGACATGTGACCCCACACTTGGGCTCCGAGGAGATCTTTACGTTCCCTTTTATGCCTTCTGTCCTCTCACCAGGAACCATTCAAAAGGGACATGAGGAGGTGGTGTGCGGTGATGGAGAAATATCTGAGCTTCCACAGCAAGAAGAAAGACACAGTGGGAACAGCAATTAAGGGCAGGTTACACATGGCGATGTCCCAGCGACCCGGCCAATGATCGGGATCGCTGGAATATCGCTATGTGATCGCTGGTGAGATGCCAGACAGATAGATCTCACCAGCAATACACCGACACCCAACGGTCGCTGGCATCGGTCAGGGTATCGGGCGCACACTGGGTGTCGATGCATGCGTGACAGCAGCAGACCAACGACCGAAAAATGGTCCCGGCCATTCCGCAATGATCAAATTGCTGGTCGTTGCAGCATATCACACACAGTGGCATCGCTGCAACGTCACAAAACCTGTGATGTTGCAGCGTCATCGGTAACAATGTCGCTGCATGTAACCGGGCCTTTACTGTCTGCAGAGGTGGGCAATAATGAAGCCACTGATGAACCCGGCACGGTGGCCACACAGCGAGCAAAGGACCACCGAGCGGGAGGGAGCCGCAGCACCAAAACAGGCAGAGGGGCGACCAGATGGAGAACCCAGTCATCTGTTCCCCAGAGACCCGCACTTTCTAGATCCCAGGACTAGGGAGCGCCATCCCTCAGTATGACAGATTTATCCATTTTATGATTGGCCAGTGTCAGAGAAAAAAACGGGGAAATTTGCATATTGGGCTCCTACAGTTCAATAGCCCAAATCTCTGCCATACAGTGGAGACAACACAAGCTGTAATCAGCCCCTCTGCCCCTTCTTAGTGATATATACAGTTTACACTAATAAATATGATGGCGGTTCCTGTGTAATTGTCTGCAGGTGGGGGGATGTCCAGGGCCTGAGACCCCCCAACTGCTTCATAGACTGCTGAGAAGAGCAGAGCAGCTTGTGAGGTCGGAGCCCAGAACAGGGAACGGGTTACATAGAAGATACAAAACCCAACACATCATTGTACCAAGCGGAGAATAAGTGACTGTAGAGGCCACTACTCACCTGGGCGGTGATCTGTAGGGATCTCCTCTGTCCTCCGCTCATCACCCCTCACATAGGTCTCTGGAGGATTAATATGGGGCAGATCTTCACCCTGAAACAAAGATTGTAAAAGTCACAGACAGATGGAGAAGTCCCATCTGTGATCAGCTGTAATCTGCCATCTCCACCCATCTCATTACACAAGTATAACACATCTAATAGTGGAGGAGAAAACAAGACTGAGACAAGATCTTCACAGCCGTCTACACATCATAGGGAGATCTCATCACACCTTCTCTCCATCTACCTGATCATCCGGAGGAACATCGGGATCTTCTGGATTACAGTCCTGTGGGAGAAGAGGACGGGGACATCTCTCTGGTGTTGTCCTCTTACTGGATAGACCTGGAGGAGACACATACAGGACTGAATTCATTCTTTACATACAGATCATTATAGGCCGTGTGTATTTAGTCCTATTACCTGGTGATGTGAGGCGATCCTCCATCATGACTATGTCCTTGTACAGATCTCTGTGTCCTTCTAAATACTCCCACTCCTCCATGGAGAAATAGACGGAGACGTCCTGACACCTTATAGGAACCTGACACATACAATGATAGCCGCATTGTCATCATTCCCCCATCCCTTCATAGCGTTACTGTATAATGTCCCAGCAGCAGCAGCATTCCCAGCAGTGTCACCTCTCCAGTCAGCAGCTCCATCATCTTGTAGGTGAGTTCTAGGATCTTCTGCTCATTGATGTCCTGATGTATCAGGGGGTGAGGTGGAGGCCCCGGGCCCCGGGCTCTTCCATCACACTGTACAGGGTCCTGACAGCACAGATCACTCCAGCTCTTCTTCACCACTGTGTAATCCTGGTTATGGAGAGGAGACACATTCATAAATCTCCCTCCAGACATCTCCAGAGTCCTCACCTCTCCAGCTCTGTCCGTTATTCTGTCCATAGATAAGAATGAGGTCATGTGACATCTCTCACCTCTCCAGTAACAAGGAAGAGGATCTCTAGGGTGAGGGGTAAGATCCTCTCCGCCATCTTGTCCCTGTCCAGATCCATCCTTTGATGGTCAATCAGGAGAATTCTCTTCTATAGAAGATATGAGAGGATCCGATATTGTAGAGACCTGAATGGGGAAGAGACGATGGAACATCAGAGAGATCCTGGGGAATAATACAATTACTGGAGACTCCATCACTGCAGGCAGAAATGATGGGGACACGTATGGAGCAGGACTACATGCCGTACACACAAATCCGCTCACCTCCTACACGGCGGAAGTCACAGACGGAAGGAGAAAAAGTCACAAAGGGAGGGAAATGTAGCATCCGCTCCGTACACCTTGTACACACATATTATAAATATCCAAACACAATACTGACACATCATTAGAATTTCATTACCAGGGGCTAGCAGGAAAAGGACCTGAGCACTAAAATAACCAAATATAAGGTAACAATCATAGATTCTTATGCATGGTAGTGGAGAGGTGTTAGGCATTGGTACTGACATTGGCTGCAATGAGATTACTAAGCAGTGATGTAGACTGTTCCTGGGCCATACAGTGTCACATATGGGTAATTGACTCTGAGTCCATCTTATATTGTTTCAACTTTGTTTTTATTAGAAGATTTTGAATTTATAACATGGCACATAAACCAATATCAAAAAAATTGACAATCTCCATTTATAGATTATAATAAGAAAATACACAAAAACAAAACAGTAATAATATATTCAGCGTGTCTATTTTCGTCTCCCAGCGGAAGGGGTTTCAAATTATTAAGCTCCTGTCTATAGGTCTCGAGCCCAGGTAGCAAACATTAATCCTTTGTTTCTCCCAAACATGAAGTCACAGTCCTTCTTACGCAACCACCCAATTCCGCTTGTTGAGTTAAATCATACCCCTCATTATCCCAATAGATCCCCTTTAAATAAATTCCATGGCGCCCACACTCTGTCAAACTTGTCTATGTTGTCATGTAGAGAGGCTGTCATCTTCTCCATAACATATACATCTTGGATTCTGGTATAAAGATCCAGCGATGTAGGGGCCGCTGTTTTTTTCCAATATATGGGGATGAGGCATTTAGCAGCAGTCAAAAGATGGATCAGTAACTTCGAGCGGGGCTTATCCCATCCTCTAGGTGTAAGATTCAACAAAAACATATGGGGGTCAACTGGTACTTCAGTCTCAAAAACCGTGCTCAGCAGTATCCCCACTTCCTTCCAGAAACCCTCCAGGATTGGGCAATCCCAGTATATGTGAAAAAGAGATGCCCCATCGGCACCGCATCTCCAACACACATCCGAGATGGATCCGTTCATCCTATGGAGAACCTCGGGGACACAATACCAGTTCATCAGGAGTTTAATTTGGTTCTCCTTGTGAAGGGCATTGATAGAGGTCTTGTGAGCTCTCGACCAGACCACCTGCCACTGTCTCTGGATCAGCGGGTGTCCTAGCCACGACTCCCATTTCGTCATATATGTGTGACAGTTGGACATCTGGGAGTTGGGGCAGTGAAGTAAGGTATATATGTCGGAAATGAGCCCCTTAGTTGATGCATTATTTACACAAATCCTCTCAAAGTCAGTTGGTTCAAGGGTCTCTGGGGAGCCCATCTTTGTTCTAAAATAGTGTAATATTTGCTGGTATGAGTAGAATAGAGTGTTCTGTAGGTTATGTTTCTGGGACAGTTCAAGAAAGGTTCTAAACTTTCTAGTCAGAGGATCCACCAGGTCTCTGTATGTGAAAAGGCCTGCCAAGGCCCAGCTTGATCCTGCCCCTGAATCCATTACGTCTTCTAGTTGAGAGTTATAAAGGAACGGCGTTAGGAAGGATGAATGGGTAGCTAACTGGTATTTGATTCTCAGAGTGTTCCAGATGTCCCTAGTAAATGCCATAGGACCTAGGAGCGCAGTCCGAGAAATCTCATTAGGCGGACCCCATATTAGGGCTGCTGGGTGGTAGGGAGCCAGCCACAATTTTTCGATTTCCATCCATTTGCTGAATGCGGGGAGAGTCGACCAGGAGGGGATGAGTCTTAGATGTGTGGCATAGTAATATTTAGTTATATCTGGGCAGGCCAAACCTCCCCGGGACCTGGGGGCGCACATCACCGTTCTAGGAATGCGATGTCTCCCCGAATGCCAGACAAAGTTCAGGAAAATCGACTGTACTTTCTTTAATATCTTCTGTGGGACTTGTGACGAGATTGTTTCGAATAGATATAGAAACTTGGGGAGAATCGACATTTTTAAGATTGCTATTTTACCTAGAAAGGAGACCAGCAATGAGGACCACTTCTGTAATCGTATCTCAGTATCTCGGATCAGAGGGGGAAGTTTGCCCCATACATCTCGTTATATCTTGGAGTTATATGTACCCCCAGATATTTAATGGAAGAAGTTTTCCAAGTGTAATTATGGGACTTCTGCAAATATCTAAGTTTAGGTTCCGGTACATTAAGTGGTAGTGCTTCAGTTTTATTTGGGTTCACTTTATACCCAGAGAGGCGAGAATATGACTCCAGAACTTTACTCAGATTAGGGAGGGTTACTACGGGGTTAGTCAATGTGAGCATGACATCATCAGCGAATAAAGAAATCTTAAATTCCTTTGACCGAATCCGGATTCCAGCTACGTCAGGATTTCTGCGTAGGTGAGCTGCAAGAGGTTCGATGCTAAGAACATATAGCAACGGGGAAAGAGGGCATCCCTGGCGTGTGCCGTTACGGATTTCCAATTGCTTAGGTCCATCTTATATTGTATATAGCCAAACAGCAATTGCAGTGATATTAAAGTGACTACATGACCGAGTGACTTCTGTTAATAATAAAGGAGATTGTGGATATCCCCAGGTTTTAAGTTGGCATAATAAGGGCCACGTCACACACACAGATAATTGTGCAGACACTGTTTGCAGATCTCTGGTTGCAGTGAAATCATGGACACATTGTTACATTTGTACACAGCAACAAAATGGAACAATGTGTCCATGATTTCACTGCAACCAGAGATCTGCAAACAGTGTCTGCACAGATATCTGTGTGTGTGACGTGGCACTAAGCAAAAGTATATATACCGTGCCTACAAGTAGTATTCAACCCCCTGCAGATTTAGGTGGTTTGATAAGATGCCAATAAGTTAGAGCCTTCAAACTGCAAACGAGAGTAGGATTTATTAACAGAAGCATAAATCTTACACACCAAAAAGTTATGTTGCTCAGTTGAATTTTAATACATTTTAAACATAAAAGTGTGGGTCAATTATTATTCAACCCCTATGTTTAATATTTTGTGGAATAACCCTTGTTTGCAATTACAGCTAATAATGGTCTTTTATAAGACCTGATCAGGCCGGCACAGGTCTCTGGAGTTCTCTTGGCCCACTCCTCCATGCAGATCTTCTCCAAGTTATCTAGGTTCTTTGGGTGTCTCATGTGGACTTTAATCTTGAGCTCCTTCCACAAGTTTTCAATTGGGTTAAGGTCAGGAGACTGACTAGGCCACTCCATCACCTTGATTTTTTCCCTCTTGAACCAGGCCTTGGTTTTCTTGGCTTTGTGCTTTGGGTCGTTGTCTTGTTGGAAGATGAAATTACAACCCATCTTAAGATCCTTGATGGAGGAGCGGAGGTTCTTGGCCAAAATCTCCAGGTAGGCCGTGCTATCCATCTTCCCATGGATGCGGACCAGATGGCCAGGCCCCTTTGCTGAGAAACAGCCCCACATCATGATGCTGCCACCACCATGCATGACTGTAGGGATGGTATTCTTGGGGTCGTATGCAGTGCCATCCAGTCTCCAAACGTCACGTGTGTGGTTGGCACCAAAGATCTCGATCTTGGTCTCATCAGACCATAGAACCTTGAACCAGTCTGTCTCAGAGTCCTCCAAGTGATCATGAGCAAACTGTAGACGAGCCTTGACATGACGCTTTGAAAGTAAAGGTACCTTAAGGGCTCGTCTGGAACGGAGACCATTGCGGTGGAGTACGTTACTTATGGTATTGACTGAAACCAATGTCCCCACTGCCGTGAGATCTTCCCGGAGCTCCTTCCTTGTTGTCCTTGGGTTAGCCTTGACTCTTCGGACAAGCCTGGCCTCGCATAAGCCTTCCATCTCCGGATGATGCTCCCAACAGTGGAGACAGGTAGGCCCAACTCCTTGGAAAGGGTTTTGTACCCCTTGCCAGCCTTGTGACCCTCCACGATCTTGTCTCTGATGGCCTTGGAATGCTCCTTTGTCTTTCCCATGTTGACCATGTATGAGTGCTGTTCACAAGTTTGGGGAGGGTCTTAAATAGTCAGAAAAGGCTGGCAAAAGAGATAATTAATCCACACATGTGAAGCTCATTGTTCTTTGTGCCTGAACTATTTCTTAATACTTTAGGGGGACCAAACAGAATGATGGTGGTTTGAGGGGTTGAATAATAATTGACCCACACTTTTATGTTTAAAATTAAAATTCAACTGAGCAACATAACTTTTTGGTTTGTAAGATTTATGCTTCTGTTAATAAATCCTACTCTCGTTTGCAGTTTGAAGGCTCTAACTTATTTGCATCTTATCAAACCACCTAAATCTGCAGGGGGTTGAATACTACTTGTAGGCACTGTATATCTATGAGAATTATGTCATAAGACAGCCCCTTACTATTTTAGCTAGGAATCCAATTAAAATTAGTGCCAATAACAGTAAATACTAGTTCACTATTGCAAAAATTATTGGACGCAGTGGCGTAACTACCGCAGTTGCAGCAGTTGCGGTCAGCCGCCCGCCGCGATTGTGTGTCCGAGGAGAGGAGGGAGGACGGGAAGTAAGTGAAGCCTCACCTCCTGCAACTGTGCCCGCCCTTCCTCTCCTCTCAACAGCGGGCTGCTGCTGACCACGGATGTAATATGACTAAGTAATGCACCATCTATCCACCACAAACACCCCCCCGCTCATCAACTCATAAAATTCCCACTAGCACCCCCACCTATGGGGCCCCAGGACCCGCAAAGTTCATGTTACGCCACTGATTGGACGGCTGATGAATATTAACTGCACTATATATGTGAATAAGTATGTCATTCAGCAATTGCAATATGTAGTTGAACTATATATGAACTGTCCTTATTCCTGTATCCCGACCTTGCACGAGTACTTTTGCACTTTTACCTGTTGAAATAAAGTAATTTTTGCATATTAACTTTGGATTCGATGTCCCCAATTGGTTGTGTGACCTCATACACACGCAGCTCCGCCCCGTACACCTCGCGCACACGCGGCTCCGCCCCGTACACCTCGCGCACACGCGGCTCCGCTCCGTACACCTCGTGCACACTCGGCTTCGCTCCGTACACCTCGTGCACACGCGGCTCCGCTCCGTACACCTCAGACACACGCGGCTCCGCTCCGTACACCTCGCACACACGCGGCTCCGCTCCGTACACCTCGCACACACGCGGCTCCGCTCCGTACACCTCGCACACACCCGGCTCCGCTCCGTACACCTCGCACACCTCGTACACACGCGGCTCCGCTACGTACACCTCGCACACACGCGGCTCCGCTACGTACGCCTCGCACACACGCGGCTCCGATCCGTACGCCTCGTACACAGGCGGCTCCGCTACGTACACCTCGCACACACGCGGCTCCGCTACGTACACCTCGCACACAGGCGGCTCCGCTACGTACACCTCGCACACACGCGGCTCCGCTACGTACACCTCGCACACACGCGGCTCCGCTACGTACGCCTCGCACACACGCGGCTCCGCTACGTACGCCTCGCACACACGCGGCTCCGCTACGTACACCTCGCACACACGCGGCTCCTCTACGTACACCTCGCACACACGCGGCTCCTCTACGTACACCTCGCACACACGCGGCTCCTCTACGTACACCTCGCACACACGCGGCTCCTCTACGTACACCTCGCACACACGCGGCTCCTCTACGTACACCTCGCACACTCGCGGCTCCGCTACGTACACCTCGCACACACGCGGCTACGCTACGTACACCTCGTACACACTCGGCACCGCTCCGTACACCTCGTACACACGCGGCTCCGCTACGTACACCTAGTACACACTGGACTGGAGAAAAGTTCACAAAGGGAGGGAAACGTAGCATCGAAAGTTCCAGATGTCGCTGTTGTGCTGATGATTTGTTTTGTGGGAGCTCAGCTATGTCACACATCAGGGAGATGCTACTGGGGATCCTCTAACATGTGACCCCTGAGGCTGTTTTGTGCGGCCCTCATGCACGGTAGACCGCCTTTGGTGATTCCTGCTTTCCTTCAGTTGAATCTTTAAGGTACCGTTACACAGTACAATGTCGTAACTATCTCATGGGAGCGCGGTCGTTGAGACATCTTTTAAGGGCCCGTCACACAGGGACATATCGCCGGCGATGTTGCCGGCAACTGAGGGGCGTGGTCAGGTTGCGGCGACATCGCCGGCGAATTGCCGCGTGTGACAGGGCGATAATCAGGCGATGAATCGCCTGAGTCACATCGCCAGGTTTCCCAACAATGTGAAACGCGGCAACCAGCAATGTTGCGGGCGATTCCGCCTATGTACAACATTGCGAGTTATCGCTCGCTGGTTTGCTGGGCAACCCAGCAAGCGATAGCCGCGGCAACTAGCCGGCGACATCGCCGGTAAGTTGCTCAGTGTGACATCTCACCGGCGATGTTGTCAGGGATGCGCGCTCCCGCGATCCCCGGCAACATCGCCGGCGATATGTCCCTGTGTGACGGTACCTTTAGAGATCATTGGTGAGATGTCACACATCTAGATATAACAACGCACCAACGATGCGGCGAGCAGCTATCATTCACACAACCCAGCAAATAATACTTGTTCACTGTTGGGTACAGGGGAAGTCGTTTCCTCCCATGTGTGACATCAGCACCGGCGTATTCCTGCTGGAATTGTGCATGGTCTAAACCAGAGATCCCCAACTCCAGGCCTCAAGGGCCGCCAACAGTGCAGGATTTCAGGATTTCCTTAGTATTGCACAGGTGTTAATGTGATCAAATGCACCGGTAATGATTCCAACCCCTGTGCAATACTTATGGTGGGTTTACACGCCGCGATATCGGCGTCCAACTCCGACCCAACTCCGACAAAAAGTCACGTGGGTCGCGAGTTGGACCCGATATCGTGTGCGCGTTGTACAATTTGAGAGTACAACGCGATGCTGGAACGATGCCAAAACGATATCGGAGTTCAACTGCCCGATATCGCATGGCCGTTGTAGCAGCATCGCAGCGTGTGACAGCCCAACTACGATGTGTACGCCGACGCTACCCATTAACTCCCATGTTAAATGGTCGTTACTGGGTTGGTGGGCGTACACATCGGAGGGACGTTGTTTCCCGATATCGCAGCGTGTAAACCGCCGATGCGATATCGGGAAAAGGGCTGAAAAAATGTGCGCTCCCGCGCCGTTGCCTCCGATATCGCCGCGATATCGGGACGTGTAAACCCATCATAAGGAGATCCTGAAAACATGCACTGTTGGTGGGCCTTGAGTTGGGGACCTCTGGTCTAAACAGCAATGTGTAATCCCAGCGGGAATAGTAGGCTGCCATGGGTGAAAGTGCGGGCGCAGGCGAGTTAAGAATTGACATGTTGATTCGTTTTATGCCCGAGCTTTCTCCCATAAAAGGGCTGTGTATATTTACACACATCCCCCAAATCCCACCACACCCCTCCCCCCACCCATCATCCACCCCCAAATCCCACCACACCCCTCCCCCCGCCATCATCCACCCCCCAAAACCCCACCCCTCCCCCCGCCATCATCCACTTCCCAAATCGAACCACACCCCTCCCCCTGCCATCATCCACCCCCCAAACCCCACCACACCCCTCCCCCCACCATCATCCACTTCCCAAATCCCACCACACCCCTCCCCCTGCCATCATCCACCCCCCAAATCCCTCCACACCCCTCCCCCCGCCATCATCCACTAGTGATGTGTCGTTCGCGAACGATCCGACACATTGAGCCGACTCTTTCATGTGACTGATAAGAGCCGACTCTTCACAGTGAACGAGCCAGAGAGCCGTGTTTTTTTTTTTTTTTTACCCTCTCCTGGCAGCTTTATTAAGCCTGACTGTGACTGGGAGGAGCAGCCAGGAGATAAGTGAGCTAACACTGGAAGTGTAAACAAAGTTTCCAACACATGGCGTGAAGCCCCTTCTCCCAATTAAAGCAATACACACACATTGTTTCTTCCTTAGGGCAGTGGGCACAAGACCACCAGCATGTTTATGGGTTAAGTTTCCCTGACCTTATCTGGCATATGTGGGATGTGTAGGAGGACTCAGCTTGTTTATTATCATTGATCATCTTCTCAGTCTTTAGTCAGGAGGACACTGCAGAGGGAGAATAGAGCTGTTGTTGGGTAAGGAATAGGATTTTAGGCAAAACGTGGAGAGATATAGGTGCAGCTTCAATAATTGTATATAGAGGCAGTGTAATAGGAAGTCAGCACATAGTGCCCAGTGGAGTTGGCCTACTGACATCCAGGACTGGTGTTTAACCCCTTAAGTTTTTTTTTCTGGTATAAAAAAAAGAGAAAATCTTTAACAAAATGTTCTGTCTCCATCTCTTCAATGTTTAGTGTAAGGCGCTGTGTGTGTGTATATATCGTGTGTATATATATCGTGTGTGTGTGTGTATATATCATATGTGTGTGTATATATCGTGTGTGTATATATCATATGTGTGTGTATTTATCATATGTGTGTGTATATATATCGTGCGTGTGTATATATCATGTGTGTGTGTGCATATCATGTGTGTGTGTATATCATGTGTGTGTATATATCATGTGTGTGTGTATTTATCATATGTGTGTGTATATATATCGTGTGTGTGTATATATCGTGTGTGTGTGTGTGCATATCATGTGTGTGTGTATATCATGTGTGTGTGTATATCATGTGTGTGTATTTATCATGTGTGCGTATATATCATATGTGTGTGTATTTATCATATGTGTGTGTATATATATCGTGTGTGTGTATATATCGTGTGTGTGTGTGTGCATATCATGTGTGTGTGTATATCATGTGTGTGTATATATCATGTGTGTGTATTTATCATGTGTGTGTGTATATCGTGTATGTGTATATATCATGTGTCTGTATATATCGTGTGTGTATATATATCATGTGTGTGTGTATATATCGTGTGTGTGTATATATCGTGTGTGTGTGTATATATCGTGTATGTGTATATATCGTGTGTGTGTGTATATCATGTGTGTGTATATATCATGTGTGTGTATTTATCATGTGTGTGTATATATCGTGTATGTGTATATATCATGTGTTTGTATATATCGTGTGTGTATATATATCATGTGTGTGTGTGTATATATCGTGTGTGTATATATCATGTGTGTGTGTATTTATCATATGTGTGTGTGTGTATATATATCGTGTGTGTGTATATATGTGTGTGTGTGTATATCATGTGTGTGTGTATATCATGTGTGTGTATATATCATGTGTGTGTGTATATATCATGTGTGTGTGTATATATATCGTGTGTGTGTATATGTCATGTGTGTGTGTATATGTCATGTGTGTGTGTATATCATGTGTGTGTGTATATCATGTGTGTGTATATATCGTGTGTGTGTATATATCGTGTGTGTGTATATATCATGTGTGTGTGTATATCATATGTGTGTGTATATCATGTGTGTGTATATATATTGAGTGTGTGTGTATACATCGTGTGTGTGTGTGTATATATCGTGTGTGTGTGTATATATCGTGTGTGTGTATATATCGTGTGTGTGTGTGTATATATCGTGTGTGTGTGTGTATATATCATGTGTGTGTATATATATCGTGTGTGTGTGTATATATCATGTGTGTGTATATATATCGTGTGTGTGTGTATATATCGTGTGTGTGTGTGTATATATCGTGTGTGTGTGTGTATATATCGTGTGTGTGTGTGTATATATCGTGTGTGTGTGTATATATCGTGTGTGTGTATATATCGTGTGTGTGTGTATATATCGTGTGTGTGTGTATATATCGTGTGTGTGTGTATATATCGTGTGTGTGTGTATATATCGTGTGTGTGTGTGTATATATCGTGTGTGTGTATATATCGTGTGTGTTGTGTATATATCGTGTGTGTGTGTATATATCGTGTGTGTGTGTATATATCGTGTGTGTGTGTGTATATATCGGTGTGTGTGTGTGTGTATATATCGTGTGTGTGTGTATATATCGTGTGTGTGTGTGTATATATCGTGTGTGTGTATATATCGTGTGTGTGTGTGTATATATCGTGTGTGTGTATATATCGTGTGTGTGTGTATATATCGTGTGTGTGTATTTATCATGTGTGTGTGTATATATATCATGTGTGTGTGTGTATATATCATGTGTGTGTGTACAATGTGTGTATATATATGTGTACAGTGTGTGTATGTATATGTGTACAGTATGTGTGTACAGTATGTGTGTACAGTATGTGTGTATGTATGTATGTGTAGTGTATGTTGCACATACAGTGACATAGCACAGTAATTTAAGAATTAGGACTGACACATATCAGAGCATTTACTAATAAGGACATGTACAAAAAACACCACATATTAGAAAGCAATAAAAGTTGAGAATACAAATGAGGAGCGAGGGCCTGTCCAGAAGAGCTGACAATCTGAGGAAACAATAATGCTAATAACAGTGTTTACTGCTTCACTAGATACATACAGAGGTGTAGAATGAGGCTCTCACTATACAGGAGAGGCTGGAGTCATCACACTGTATACTGCTTCACTAGATACATACATAGGTGTAGAATGAGGAGACACCGTACAGGAGAGGCTGGAGTCATCACAGTGTATACTGCATCACTAGATACATACAGAGGTGTAGAATGAGGCTCTCACTATACAGGAGAGGCTGGAGTCATCACACTGTATACTGCTTCACTAGATACATACATAGGTGTAGAATGAGGAGATCACTGTACAGGAGAGGGCTGGAGTCATCACAGTGTATACTGCTTCACTAGATACATACAGAGGTGTAGAATGAGGAGACACTGTACAGGGGAGGCTGGAGTCATCACAGTGTATACTGCATCACTAGATATATACAGAGGTGTAGAATGAGGAGATCACTATACAGGAGAGGGCTGGAGTCATCACACTGTATACTGCTTCACTAGATACATACAGAGGTGTAGAATGAGGAGACACCGTACAGGAGAGGCTGGAGTCATCACAGTGTATACTGCTTCACTAGATACATACAGAGGTGTAGAATGAGGAGACACCGTACAGGAGAGGCTGGAGTCATCACAGTGTATACTGCTTCACTAGATACATACAGAGGTGTAGAATGAGGTCCTCACTGTACAGGAGAGGCTGGAGTCATCACAGTGTATACTGCATCACTAGATACATACAGAGGTGTAGAATGAGGAGACACCGTACAGGAGAGGCTGGAGTCATCACAGTGTATACTGCATCACTAGATACATACAGAGGTGTAGAATGAGGTCCTCACTGTACAGGAGAGGCTGGAGTCATCACAGTGTATACTGCTTCACTAGATACATACAGAGGTGTAGAATGAGGAGACACCGTACAGGAGAGGCTGGAGTCATCACAGTGTATACTGCTTCACTAGATACATACAGAGGTGTAGAATGAGGTCCTCACTGTACAGGAGAGGCTGGAGTCATCACAGTGTATACTGCATCACTAGATACATACAGAGGTGTAGAATGAGGCTCTCACTATACAGGAGAGGCTGGAGTCATCACACTGTATACTGCTTCACTAGATACATACAGAGGTGTAGAATGAGGCTCTCACTATACAGGAGAGGCTGGAGTCATCACACTGTATACTGCTTCACTAGATACATACATAGGTGTAGAATGAGGAGATCACTGTACAGGAGAGGGCTGGAGTCATCACAGTGTATACTGCTTCACTAGATACATACAAAGGTGTAGAATGAGGAGACACCGTACAGGAGAGGCTGGAGTCATCACAGTGTATACTGCTTCACTAGATACATACACAGGTGTAGAATGAGGAGACACCGTACAGGAGAGGCTGGAGTCACCACAGTGTATACTGCTTCACTAGATACATACAGAGGTGTAGAATGAGGAGATCACTGTACAGGAGAGGGCTGGAGTCATCACAGTGTATACTGCTTCACTAGATACATACAGAGGTGTAGAGTGAGGAGACACCGTACAGGAGAGGCTGGAGTCATCACAGTGTATACTGCTTCACTAGATACATACAGAGGTGTAGAATGAGGAGATCACTGTACAGGAGAGGCTGGAGTCACCACAGTGTATACTGCTTCACTAGATACATACAGAGGTGTAGAATGAGATCACTGTACAGGAGAGGCTGGAGTCATCACACTGTATACTGCATCACTAGATACATACAGAGGTGTAGAATGAGGCTCTCACTATACAGGAGAGGCTGGAGTCATCACACTGTATACTGCTTCACTAGATACATACAGAGGTGTAGAATGAGGTCCTCACTGTACAGGAGAGGCTGGAGTCATCACAGTGTATACTGCATCACTAGATACATACAGAGGTGTAGAATGAGGAGACACCGTACAGGAGAGGCTGGAGTCATCACAGTGTATACTGCTTCACTAGATACATACACAGGTGTAGAATGAGGTCACTGTACAGGAGAGGCTGGAGTCATCACATGTATACTGCTTCACTAGATACATACATAGGTGTAGAATGAGGAGACACTGTACAGGAGAGGCTGGAGTCATCACAGTGTATACTGCTTTACTAGATACATACAGAGGTGTAGAATGAGGAGACACCGTACAGGAGAGGCTGGAGTCATCACAGTGTATACTGCTTCACTAGATAATACAGAGGTGTAGAATGAGGAGACACTGTACAGGAGAGGCTGGAGTCATCACAGTGTATACTGCATCACTAGATACATACAAGGTGTAGAATGAGGAGACACTGTACAGGAGAGGCTGGAGTCATCACAGTGTATACTGCTTCACTAGATACATACAGAGGTGTAGAATGAGGAGATCACTGTACAGGAGAGGCTGGAGTCATCACAGTGTATACTGCTTCACTAGATACATACAGAGGTGTAGAATGAGGAGACACTGTACAGGAGAGGCTGGAGTCATCACAGTGTATACTGCTTCACTAGATACATACAGGTGTAGAATGAGGAGACACTGTACAGGAGAGGCTGGAGTCATCACAGTGTATACTGCTTCACTAGATACATACAGAGGTGTAGAATGAGGAGACACTGTACAGGAGAGGCTGGAGTCATCACAGTGTATACTGCTTCACTAGATACATACAAGGTGTAGAATGAGGAGACACGTACAGGAGAGGCTGGAGTCATCACATGTATACTGCTTCACTAGATACATACAGAGGTGTAGAATGAGGAGACACTGTACAGGAGAGGCTGGAGTCATCACAGTGTATACTGCTTCACTAGATACATACAGAGGTGTAGAATGAGGAGACACTGTACAGGAGAGGCTGGAGTCATCACAGTGTATACTGCTATCACTAGATACATACAATACAGAGGTGTAGAATGAGGAGATCACTGTACAGGAGAGGCTGGAGTCATCACAGTGTATACTGCTCACTAGATAATACAGAGGTGTAGAATGAGAGACACCGTACAGGAGAGGCTGGAGTCATCACAGTGTATACTGCATCACTAGATACATACAAGGTGTAGAATGAGGAGACACTGTACAGGAGAGGCTGGAGTCACCACAGTGTATACTGCATCACTAGATACATACAAGGTGTAGAATGAGGAGACACTGTACAGGAGAGGCTGGAGTCATCACAGTGTATACTGCATCACTAGATACATACAGAGGTGTAGAATGAGGAGACACCGTACAGGAGAGGCTGGAGTCACCACAGTGTATACTGCTTCACTAGATACATACAGAGGTGTAGAATGAGGTCCACTGTACAGGAGAGGCTGGAGTCATCACAGTGTATACTGCTTCACTAGATACATACAAAGGTGTAGAATGAGGAGATCACTGTACAGGAGAGGCTGGAGTCATCACAGTGTATACTGCTTCACTAGATACATACAGAGGTGTAGAATGAGAGATCACGTACAGGAGAGGCTGGAGTCATCACAGTGTATACTGCTTCACTAGATACATACAAAGGTGTAGAATGAGGAGACACTGTACAGGAGAGGCTGGAGTCATCACAGTGTATACTGCTTCACTAGATACATACAGAGGTGTAGAATGAGGAGACACTGTACAGGAGAGGGCTGGAGTCATCACAGTGTATACTGCTTCACTAGATACATACAAAGGTGTAGAAATGAGGAGATCACTGTACAGGAGAGGGCTGGAGTCATCACAGTGTATACTGCATCACTAATACATACAGAGGTGTAGAATGAGGAGATCACTGTACAGGAGAGGCTGGAGTCATCACAGTGTATACTGCATCACTAGATACATACAGAGGTGTAGAATGAGGAGACACCGTACAGGAGAGGCTGGAGTCACCACAGTGTATACTGCTTCACTAGATACATACATAGGTGTAGAATGAGGAGACACTGTACAGGAGAGGGCTGGAGTCATCACAGTGTATACTGCTTCACTAGATACATACAGAGGTGTAGAATGAGGAGATCACTGTACAGGAGAGGCTGGAGTCATCACAGTGTATACTGCTTCACTAGATACATACAGAGGTGTAGAATGAGGCCTCACTGTACAGGAGAGGCTGGAGTCATCACAGTGTATACTGCATCACTAGATACATACAGAGGTGTAGAATGAGGAGACACTGTACAGGAGAGGGCTGGAGTCATCACAGTGTATACTGCTTCACTAGATACATACAGAGGTGTAGAATGAGGAGATCACTGTACAGGAGAGGGCTGGAGTCATCACAGTGTATACTGCTTCACTAGATACATACAGAGGTGTAGAATGAGGAGATCACTGTACAGGAGAGGGCTGGAGTCATCACAGTGTATACTGCATCACTAGATAATACAGAGGTGTAGAATGAGGAGACACTGTACAGGAGAGGCTGGAGTCATCACAGTGTATACTGCTCACTAGATACATACAAGGTGTAGAATGAGGAGATCACTGTACAGGAGAGGCTGGAGTCATCACAGTGTATACTGCATCACTAGATACATACAGAGGTGTAGAATGAGGAGATCACTGTACAGGGAGAGGCTGGAGTCATCACAGTGTATACTGCTTCACTAGATACATACAGAGGTGTAGAATGAGGTCCCCTGTACAGGAGAGGCTGGAGTCATCACAGTGTATACTGCATCACTAGATACATACAGAGGTGTAGAATGAGGAGACACTGTACAGGAGAGGCTGGAGTCATCACAGTGTATACTGCATCACTAGATACATACAGAGGTGTAGAATGAGGAGTACACTGTACAGGAGAGGCTGGAGTCATCACAGTGTATACTGCTCACTAGATACATACAGAGGTGTAGAATGAGGAGATCACTGTACAGGAGAGGCTGGAGTCATCACAGTGTATACTGCTCACTAGATACATACAGAGGTGTAGAATGAGGAGATCACTGTACAGGAGAGGCTGGAGTCACCACAGTGTATACTGCATCACTAGATACATACAGAGGTGTAGAATGAGGAGACACCGTACAGGAGAGGCTGGAGTCATCACAGTGTATACTGCTCACTAGATACATACAGAGGTGTAGAATGAGGAGATCACGTACAGGAGAGGCTGGAGTCATCACAGTGTATACTGCATTCACTAGATACATACAGAGGTGTAGAATGAGGAGATCACTGTACAGGAGAGGCTGGAGTCATCACAGTGTATACTGCATCACTAGATACATACAGAGGTGTAGAATGAGGAGATCACTGTACAGGAGAGGCTGGAGTCATCACAGTGTATACTGCATCACTAGATACATACAGAGGTGTAGAATGAGGAGACACTGTACAGGAGAGGCTGGAGTCATCACAGTGTATACTGCATCACTAGATACATACAGAGGTGTAGAATGAGGCCACTGTACAGGAGAGGCTGGAGTCATCACAGTGTATACTGCATCACTAGATACATACAGAGGTGTAGAATGAGGAGATCACTGTACAGGAGAGGCTGGAGTCATCACAGTGTATACTGCATCACTAGATACATACAGAGGTGTAGAATGAGGAGATCACTGTACAGGAGAGGCTGGAGTCATCACAGTGTATACTGCATCACTAGATACATACAGAGGTGTAGAATGAGGAGATCACTGTACAGGAGAGGCTGGAGTCATCACAGTGTATACTGCTTCACTAGATAATTACAGAGGTGTAGAATGAGGAACTCACTGTACAGGAGAGGCTGGAGTCATCACAGTGTATACTGCATCACTAGATACATACAGAGGTGTAGAATGAGGAGATCACTGTACAGGAGAGGCTGGAGTCACACAGTGTATACTGCATCACTAGATACATACAGAGGTGTAGAATGAGGAGATCACTGTACAGGAGAGGCTGGAGTCATCACAGTGTATACTGCTTCACTAGATACATACAGAGGTGTAGAATGAGGAGACACCGTAAGGAGAGGCTGGAGTCATCACAGTGTATACTGCATCACTAGATACATACAGAGGTGTAGAATGAGGAGATCACTGTACAGGAGAGGCTGGAGTCATCACAGTGTATACTGCATCACTAGATACATACAGAGGTGTAGAATGAGGAGACACTGTACAGGAGAGGGCTGGAGTCATCACAGTGTATACTGCATCACTAGATACATACAGAGGTGTAGAATGAGGAGACACTGTACAGGAGAGGCTGGAGTCATCACAGTGTATACTGCATCACTAGATACATACAGAGGTGTAGAATGAGGAGTACACTGTACAGGAGAGGCTGGAGTCATCACAGTGTATACTGCATCACTAGATACATACAGAGGTGTAGAATGAGGAGATCACTGTACAGGAGAGGGCTGGAGTCATCACAGTGTATACTGCATCACTAGATACATACAGAGGTGTAGAATGAGGAGATCACTGTACAGGAGAGGGCTGGAGTCATCACAGTGTATACTGCATCACTAGATACATACAGAGGTGTAGAATGAGGAGACACGTACAGGAGAGGCTGGAGTCATCACAGTGTATACTGCTTCACTAGATACATACAAGGTGTAGAATGAGGAGATCACTGTACAGGAGAGGCTGGAGTCATCACAGTGTATACTGCTTCACTAGATACATACAGAGGTGTAGAATGAGGGACACTGTACAGGGGAGGCTGGAGTCATCACAGTGTATACTGCTTCACTAGATACATACAGAGGTGTAGAATGAGGAGACACTGTACAGGAGAGGCTGGAGTCATCACAGTGTATACTGCTTCACTAGATACATACAGAGGTGTAGAATGAGGAGACACCGTACAGGAGAGGCTGGAGTCATCACAGTGTATACTGCATCACTAGATACATACAGAGGTGTAGAATGAGGAGATCACTGTACAGGAGAGGCTGGAGTCATCACAGTGTATACTGCATCACTAGATACATACAGAGGTGTAGAGTGAGGAGACACCGTACAGGAGAGGCTGGAGTCATCACAGTGTATACTGCATCACTAGATACATACAGAGGTGTAGAATGAGGAGACACGTACAGGAGAGGCTGGAGTCATCACAGTGTATACTGCATCACTAAATCATACAGAGGTGTAGAAGAGGAGATCACGTACAGAGAGGCTGGAGTCATCACAGTGTATACTGCATCACTAGATACATACAGAGGTGTAGAATGAGGACACACGTACAGGAGAGGCTGGGTCATCACCACAGTGTATACTGCTCACTAGATACATACAGAGGTGTAGAATGAGGCACCACTATACAGGAGAGGCTGGAGTCATCACAGTGTATACTGCATCACTAGATACATACAGAGGTGTAGAATGAGGTCCACTGTACAGGAGAGGCTGGAGTCACCACAGTGTATACTGCTCACTAGATACATACAGAGGTGTAGAATGAGGAGACACCGTACAGGAGAGGCTGGAGTCATCACAGTGTATACTGCATTCACTAGATAATACAGAGGTGTAGAATGAGGAGACACGTACAGGAGAGGGCTGGAGTCATCACAGTGTATACTGCTTCACTAGATATCATACAGAGGTGTAGAATGAGGAGACACTGTACAGGAGAGGCTGGAGTCATCACAGTGTATACTGCATCACTAGTATACATACAGAGGTGTAGAATGAGGAACTCACTGTACAGGAGAGGCTGGAGTCATCACAGTGTATACTGCATCACTAGATACATACAGAGGTGTAGAATGAGGAGATCACTGTACAGGAGAGGCTGGAGTCATCACAGTGTATACTGCTTCACTAGATACATACAGAGGTGTAGAGTGAGGAGACACCGTACAGGAGAGGCTGGAGTCATCACAGTGTATACTGCTTCACTAGATATATACAGAGGTGTAGAATGAGGAGACACCGTACAGGAGAGGCTGGAGTCATCACAGTGTATACTGCATCACTAGATACATACAGAGGTGTAGAATGAGGAGATCACTGTACAGGAGAGGGCTGGAGTCATCACAGTGTATACTGCATCACTAGATACATACAAAGGTGTAGAGTGAGGAGACACCGTACAGGAGAGGCTGGAGTCATCACAGTGTATACTGCATCACTAGATACATACAGAGGTGTAGAATGAGGAGACACTGTACAGGAGAGGTTCTGTATTCATGACAGGGGGGAGCAGAGGATTATTCTAAAAAAGAGCCGTTTTTTGAGCCGAAAGAGCCGCATCATCAAAAAGAGCCGGACTGCCCATCACTACTAATCATCCACCCCCCAAATCCCTCCCCCATCATCATCCACACCCCTCCCCCATCCCCCCAGTAATTGTACACACCCAGGATCCTCCACATCTATCCGCACTGAGGAGAAGAACGAGCGGGAAAATAACACGTGACCGTCTGTGCTCTGCACCACCATACACGGCGAGAGGAGGCCACGCCCACTGACAACACGCCCCTCTATGACGAGCCGGCAGTGACGTCACAGTAGGCGGAGCCTTCCCTGATTCCAGTGTGCAGCTTGTGCTGTGGCTCCGCCCCGGTCACGTGTCTCTTCTCTGCTCTGTGTGTGACTGACAGGAAGACGCCGCCGCTCATTGGCTGTCGGGACAGTGGAGCTGAGAATGGACGCGCGCTATTGGTGGAGGAGGAGTCAGTGCGGTGTATGGAGGGCTGTGATTGGCTGAGGCTTGTGAGTGGGCACCTCCCCTCCTGCGGACAGACGGGGCCCCTGTGAGAGACTGGAGGAGCCCAGACTGACAGGAGCGAGAGACAACCGGGAGCGAGGTAAGAGGAGGAGCCAGACCGGGGGCCACATCACTACAGAGGAGCCAGACCGGGGGCCACATCACTGTACAGAGGAGCCAGACCGGGGGCCACATCACTGTACAGAGGAGCCAGACCGGGGGCCACATCCCTGTACAGAGGAGCCAGACCGGGGGCCGCATCACCGTACAGAGGAGCCAGACCGGGGGCCGCATCACCGTACAGAGGAGCCAGACCGGGGGCCACATCACTGTACAGAGGAGCCAGACCGGGGGCCACATCACTGTACAGAGGAGCCAGACCGGGGGCCACATCACCGTACAGAGGAGCCAGACCGGGGGCCACATCACCGTACAGAGGAGCCAGACCGGGGGCCACATCACTGTACAGAGGAGCCAGACCGGGGGCCACATCACCGTACAGAGGAGCCAGACCGGGGGCCACATCACTGTACAGAGGAGCCAGACCGGGGGCCACATCACTGTACAGAGGAGCCAGACCGGGGGCCTCATCACTGTACAGAGGAGCCAGACCGGGGGCCACATCACTGTACAGAGGAGCCAGACCGGGGGCCGCATCACTGTACAGAGGAGCCAGACCGGGGGCCACATCACTGTACAGAGGAGCCAGACCGGGGGCCACATCACTGTACAGAGGAGCCAGACCGGGGGCCACATCACCGTACAGAGGAGCCAGACCGGGGGCCGCATCACCGTACAGAGGAGCCAGACCGGGGGCCGCATCACCGTACAGAGGAGCCAGACGGGGGGCCGCATCACCGTACAGAGGAGCCAGACCGGGGGCCACATCACTGTACAGAGGAGCCAGACCGGGGGCCACATCACTGTACAGAGGAGCCAGACCGGGGGCCGCATCACTGTACAGAGGAGCCAGACCGGGGGCCGCATCACCGTACAGAGGAGCCAGACCGGGGGCCGCATCACCGTACAGAGGAGCCAGACCGGGGGCCGCATCACCGTACAGAGGAGCCAGACCGGGGGCCGCATCACCGTACAGAGGAGCCAGACCGGGGGCCGCATCACCGTACAGAGGAGCCAGACCGGGGGCCGCATCACTGTACAGAGGAGCCAGACCGGGGGCCGCATCACTGTACAGAGGAGCCAGACCGGGGGCCCCATCACCGTACAGAGGAGCCAGACCGGGGGCCGCATCACCGTACAGAGGAGCCAGACCGGGGGCCGCATCACCGTACAGAGGAGCCAGACCGGGGGCCGCATCACCGTACAGAGGAGCCAGACCGGGGGCCGCATCACCGTACAGAGGAGCCAGACCGGGGGCCGCATCACCGTACAGAGGAGCCAGACCGGGGGCCGCATCACCGTACAGAGGAGCCAGACCGGGGGCCCCATCACCGTACAGAGGAGCCAGACCGGGGGCCCCATCACCGTACAGAGGAGCCAGACCGGGGGCCCCATCACCGTACAGAGGAGCCAGACCGGGGGCCCCATCACCGTACAGAGGAGCCAGACCGGGGGCCGCATCACCGTACAGAGGAGCCAGACCGGGGGCCGCATCACCGTACAGAGGAGCCAGACCGGGGGCCGCGTCGCCGTACAGAGGAGCCGGACCGGGGGCCGCGTCGCCGTACAGAGGAGCCGGACCGGGGGCCGCGTCGCCGTACAGAGGAGCCGGACCGGGGGCCGCGTCGCCGTACAGAGGAGCCGGACCGGGGGCCGCGTCGCCTTACAGAGGAGCCGGACCGGGGGCCGCGTCGCCTTACAGAGGAGCCGGACCGGGGGCCGCGTCGCCTTACAGAGGGGCCGGACCGGGGGCCGCGTCGCCGTTCAGAGGGGCCGGACCGGGGGCCGCGTCGCCGTTCAGAGGGGCCGGACCGGGGGCCGCGTCGCCGTGCAGAGGGGCCGGACCGGGGGCCGCGTCGCCGTGCAGGGGGGGCCACACCTCTCCCACCGGGGCCACATCATCAGGCCCGGACTGGCAAGTGGGAATACCGGGCATTTTCCCTATGGGCTGCGGTACTTTGGGCCGATACGCCCGCTCCTCTGGCTTCCGGCCAGCTAAATCATATCAGTGCATCTGCGGTTGCCCGCTGTTGCCCGCCAGTCTGGGCTGCTGTGAGCGGCACTGCGGCGCACTAGTGAGCACTATGCTGCCAGGACACTGCACAGCATCACGTTCTTTGAGGGTGGAGACAGGAGAGAGTGCGTTTTGCTCTCCTGAATTCAGTTCCGCTCATGAAACGCCATTTCCGCCGGCGCCTGCATACAAGCGCTGCTCCTATGCGCCCGTCCCAGAGGCACCGCACACACACTCCACCACATGGCGCCACTTACTTTCACAGGCAGCAGCTCGCTCTCCGTTCACTCCCAGGCCACCACAGTCATCACTGCAGGCACTCCAGAAAAAAGAATTTCAGGGCCACTTGTCCATAGAAGTTTTCCTTGACCTTTATTTAGACATACAGTACCGGCCAATAGTTTGGACACACCTTCTCATTCAGAATTTTCTTTATTTTCATGACTATGTAGTAGTAGATTCACACTGAAGGCATCAACACTGAATTATCACATGTGGAATTATATATATACTTAACAAAAAGGTGTGAAACAACTGAAAATATGTCTTATATTCTAGGTTCTTCACAGTAGCCACCTTTTGCTGTGATTACTGCTTTTCACACTCTTTTCATTCTCTTGATGAGCTTCAGGAGGTAGTCACCGGAAATAGTCTTCCAACAGTCTTGAAGGAATTCCCAGAGATGCTTAGCACTTGTTGGCCCTTTTGCCTTCACTCTGCGTCCAGCTCACCCCAAACCATCTCGATTGGGTTCAGGTCTGGTGACTGTGGAGGCCAGGTCATCTGGTGTAGCACCCCATCACCATCACACCTCCTCTTCATGCTTCACGGTGGGAACCAGGCATGTAGAGTCCATCAGTTCACCTTTTCTGCGTCGCGCAAAGAAACGGTGGTTGGAACCAAAGATCTCAAATTTGGACTCATCAGACAAAGCACAGATTTCCACTGGTCTAATGTCCATTCCTTGTATTCTGTAGCCCAAACAAGTCTCTTCTGCTTGTTGCCTGTCCTTAGCAGTGGTTTCCTAGCAGCTATTTTACCATGAAGGCCTGCTGCACAAAGTCTCCCCTTAACAGTTGTTGTAGAGATGTGTCTGCTGCTAGACCTCTGTGTGGCATTGATCTGGTCTCTAATCTGAGCTACTGTTAACCTGGGATTTCTGAGGCTGGTGACTTGGATGAACTTATCCTCCGCAGCAGAGGTGACTCTTGGTCTTCCTTTCCTGGGACAGTCCTCATGTGAGCCAGTTTCTTTGTAGCACTTGATGGTTTTTGCAACTGCACTTGGGGACACTTTCAAAGTTTTCCCAATTTTTTCGGACTGACTGCTCTTCATTCCTTAAAGTAATGATGGCCACTCGTTTTTCTTTGCTTAGCTGCTTTTTTCTTGCCATAATACAAATTGTAACAGTCTATTCAGTAGGACGATCAGCTGTGTCTCCACTAGACTTCTGCACAACACAACTGATGGTCCCAACCCCATTTATAAGGCAAGAAATCCCACTTATTAAACCTTACAGTGCACACCTGTGAAGTGAAAATCATTTCCGGTGACTACCTCTTGAAGCTCATTAAGATAATGCCAAGAATGTGCAAAGCAGTAATCATAGCAAAAGGCGGCTACTGTGAAGAATCTAGAATATAAGACATATTTTCAGTTGTTTCACACTTTTTTGTTCAGTATATAATTCCACATGTGATAATTCATAGTTTTGATGTCTTCAGTGTGAATCTACAGTTTTCATAGTCATGAAAATACAGAAAACTCTGAATGAGAAGAAGGTGTCCAAACATTTGGTCTGTACTGTACATGTTAAAAAGAATCCTAGCCGGACGTGTTTCGGACATAGTCCTTGTACTCATCACTGCATGCAGCCAGCGCACAGCAGTGAGTAAGTGAGTCTCTGTCACAAAGTTTGCTATTTGCTAATACTGATTCTCCAGTTATAAAGAAAGGGGTGTTGTGCTTGTGTGGGGAGGGTTGCTTGGGCAGGCTGCTTTGTGTGTGTGTGTGGGGGGGGGGGCTGGGGCAGGTTGCTGTGTGTGTGTGGGGAAGCTGGGGCAAGCTACTGGGTGTATGGAAGGGCCTAGGCTGGCTGCTATGTGTGTGTGGTGGTTTACTGCTATGTGTGTGTGTGTGGGGGCCACATCACTGTATAGGGGCCACCACCTCCCCCACCGGGGGCCACATCACTGTACAGGGGCCATCACCTGCCCAGGTTCTATACATATAGGAGACATATTTTCGGCATCGTGGCGCAGTGCTGAACACCACACAATCACTTACATTGTTGTGCGGATCATAAGGCCAGAATTAATATCGAACATAAGGATCAAGTTGTGTCTGCCATGTCTCATAAATCTGTCATAGGACATATGGAGTTAATATCTCCTGCCTGGGGCCTCCAGGGGGCGATATCCTTAAGATCAGGGATCTCATATCTTTTGGTGTCTGAGCTGCCTCTTATGTCCTGGCCCCATCTGAGCTAACCAGGGGTAGTTTGGTGGGGCGGCTGGTACCTGATAACAGCAGGTTGTGGAGCCATTGTTCAGTGCTGTAAGGACTGCGCCATCTCCTAAACAGAGCACCCCCCTCTGCAGGATCTGTTCCATCTCCTAAACAGAGCACCCCCCTCTGCAGGATCTGTTCCATCTCCTAAACAGAGCACCCCCTTCCTGCAGGATCTGTGCCATCTCCTAAACAGAGCGCCCCCCTCTGCAGGATCTGTGCCATCTTCTAAACAGAGCACCCCCCCTCTGCAGAATCTGCGCCATCTCCTAAACAGAGCACCCCCCCCCCTCTGCAGGATCTGCGCCATCTCCTAAACAGAGCACCCCCCCCCCTCTGCAGGATCTGCGCCATCTCCTAAACAGAGCACCCCCCCTCTGCAGGATCTGTGCCATCTCCTAAACAGAGCAACCCCCTCTGCAGGATCTGTGCCATCTCCTAAACAGAGCACCCCCCTCTGCAGGATCTGCGACATCTCCTAAACTGAGCGTCGCCCTCTGCAGTGTCTGCGCCATCTCCTAAACAGAGCGCCTCCCTCTGCAGGGTCTGCGCCATCTCCTAAACAGAGCGCCTCCCTCTGCAGGGTCTGCGCCATCTCCTAAACAGAGCACCCCCCTCTGCAGGGTCTGCGCCATCTCCTAAACAGAGCCCCCCCTGCAGGATCTTCCCCATCTCCTAAACAGAGCCCCCCCCTCTGCAGGGTCTGTGCCATCCCTGTCACATCAGCTCCAATCATTTCTGTGATCCCTCTTATCTTATGTAATTGTATACATTGTATTGTTTTGTCCCTCTGTAATATATTTTGTATATTTTTATAAACTTTCTACTTTTCAGATTAAATACATGAAATTTAACCCCTTAATGATGTATCTACAGTATGTGTTTTAGATCACCAGTGCTTAAAGAGGACCTGTCACCAAACCAGGCATGGTGATCTAATTTCAGCACTGAATGCAGCATGTCTGCTGCATTCAGGCAAGGGGTCCCCCAGCCCTTGACCCCCCCTGTACCCCGAGATAATACACTTTGAAAACTTGCATTGTGGAGCCAAATAGGAGGTGGCTTGTGGCTGGAGCCAAAGGGCAGATTCACACCCCCTGCATGTTTAATCTGCCCACCGCCGCCTCCCTGATGCCAATCATTGTCTCCCTCGGCTGCTGCATAGTACACAGAGCTTATTGCAGTAATGGCCGATTAGCCCCGCCCCCTGTGGTGATGTCACCGTTCATACCCGCCCTGCTCCATGGTTAACATGGAGTAGGGTGGGGAAAGGCGGTGATGTCACTGCAGGGGGCGGCCGGCCTCCTGCTCTGACCTCACCGCCTTTCCCCGCCCTACGCCATGTTATCCATGGAGCAGGGCGGGTATAAACGGTGACATCACCACAGGGGGCGATGCTAAACGGCCATTACTGCAATAAGCTCTGTTTATTATGTAGCAGTCGAGGGAGACAATGATTGGCCTGCTGTCATCATGATAACTTCCGGGTCACTAGAGTACAGAAAGCCTCATGTCACGGGGTGATAATGAGGATAAGGAATAAGGGGGCAGGATGGTCAGATAGGCAAAGGCAAACTGGGAAACTAAAACAAAAAAAAAAAAGCGCTCCCGTGGGGAGAACCCGATGGTATTTTAGGGGTATTTTGAGGAGGGGAGAGGGACTCTAACTTGTTTTGGTTGTGCCACCTCCTCACAACCTCAGTGTGAGCCTTCTCCTGACACCCGCGCCGCTCGGCGCACCTCCTGCCGCTTCCGCGTTGGGTCCGGTCACGTGTGGTTGTGAACAGGTGATCAGTGCATCACTAAGTCACAGGGCCTCTACGTCACCGCAGGTCCTTCAGCTTCACACTGCTTGATGGTAGGGGATTCTCCGCAGTTACACAGCTCCAGCAACCCCACACCCAGAGGGTGGGAACACAGTTTACAATAATACAATGGGTTACTCGATATAGGAGCTGATTCTGCGCTCCTACATCGAGTAACCCATTGTATTATTGTAAACTAGGAAACTAGTCTGACCCTGGCTGGGGACCCAGGCTCCTCCTGGTACTAGAATTACCTCTGAAGATGAGGATGTCAATGCCACCACCCTTGCCCTTTGCTCCTAAGCAGCCTTAAGCTAAAAGCCCCTACCTCCATCCACAGACCGGGTAAACCCAGCAGCTCCTATGGAAGGGAACAGCAGCAGCATGTCCTCACTGCACGGTGTTCAAATAGAAACTGAACTCTATCTGTGACACCTGGTGGAGGGAAGTAGAACTACCTAAAGGCTGATGGAGTGGAGATCAGAGTTCTGACACACCCTTCCACCTACAGAGCCGCACACAGCATAGACTACAGCAGCTTTTTAACATTAACTCTGGAAGTCCCAAAGAGAATAAACAGATTAAAGTTCAGCAGCATTACATGTGGCTGCAGAGCAGTGAACACGTGACCCCTCAGGGATCATGCCTGTGCTGTGTTACGTCTTCCTCAGGTGAAAACTTGGAGCGGCTCCTTCTTTTGGGGTGTGATCTATCAGGGAATGGCATTCTTCCAGCAGACACAGCTTTCATCAGACTTCTGCAATCTTGATGAAGCGAAGATTCGGTTCCTCCATGGGTAGAAACGTCGTCTTTACTTATCCGGTCACAATTCCTAGAGTTGGCAGTGACGTCTCTCTCTGGACTTCGCTGGTGAAGAACAGACCAATGTTATTTTTTTTTTTTTTTTGGAACAATATTTTTTATTGAAATAAAAAAATTTTTTTAAAGAGACAAACATCGGACAGCTGTATGAACATATACAGCAGACCGCAAAGGCAGTAGTCTAACAAGATCTTCTATTATAATAACAGGAGATCAGGGAAAGTGCGGAACTTAACAGGAAGGAGGGGGAGAGGAAAGAATCGGGGGAGTGGGGAGGGGGGGAGGATGAGGGGGGGAAGGGGGAAGAGAAGAGTGATCAGAATTGTGCTCAGCGTAAAATACATACAAGTATAATGGACAAATCCTACAGGCGATTTTAGTTACAGTTTACAGTATTGTATGGAGAGGAGATCCAAGGATCCCACCATGAGAGTATTCTGGTTCGGCGAGTAATGTCATGAGATAAGGCTAGTTCGTATTGTAGGTGGGTATTCAGAGAGTCCAGTAAATCCTTGAGGCTGGGAGACCGAGCAGATCATCTGGCCACACAGAGCCTTGCGGCGAGAAGTATGTTAGCTGTAATAGGCCGGACTGGAATTGGAGTGTCCTCCAGACCAATACCCAGTAATGCAAGGGTCGGGGTAAGCTGAGTAGTAATACCTGACAGAGACGTTATGAGTGTGTCAACTTGTCTCCAAAAAGATAGCATCAAAGGGCAAAACCACCACATATGGGCGGAGGAACCCAGTCCACCGCAGGATCGCCAGCACTCCTGGGGAGATGAAGAAGAGGTGCTGTGCCTAGCAAATTGGGCTAGTTTAATTGGGGTGAGATACCATTCCATGTGGATTTTCTTGATCTGCTCAAGGTGATTTATGCATCGTGAGTAGGCTGAGCTATGTCGAGCCGCTGATTGCCATTGTTCAAGAGAGGCACTGAAGTGGAGCAAGCCCTCCCAACGGATCATGTATGGTAGTTTGTTGGAACTGTTCCGTCTAGCGATGGCGCCATACAGAATTGAGATGCCATGGCCAGGTGGCCTTGAAGAAGCTCTGAACTAGGCCATCATAAAGCGAGATGTCGGGTGTGGGAAGAGTGATGGAATTTAAAAAGTGGCGCAACTGTAGGTAACAAAAGAAAGAGGAGCGAGGGAGAGCATATTGGTCGGTTAGCTCAGTGAAAGACTTGAGGTGAGTCTCATCGTAAACCTGATGGAGGTGCAGGACCCCCCTATTTCGCCACGTCGAGAGAGACAGTGACTCCACAGACAGCTCAGCAGCAAGGATTGAGATATACCTGGACAAAAAAGGGAGGAGGAGCCTGTAATGGAGAGACCAAATCCTCAGTACTGTTGTCATTGATATAAGAGGTGGGTTGGTACGGAGAGGGCCAAGCATCGACATCTCCAGTAACAGTCTGGTAGATTTGCGTGGGGCGAATGATTTCTCTATCTCCATCCACAGAGGGGATGAGAGGTCAGCCCACCAATGGCGTGCCGCAGCAAGGTGAATTGCTGTGGAGTAGGAAGAGATGTTTGGAGCTCCCATTCCCCAAGATCAACTGGTAGAGTAAGGACTCTAGCGCTCACCCGGTGAGGTCTGTTATTCCAAATGAACTTCCCCAGAGTAGACTGTAAAACGGCAATCATTCTGTTGGAGAAGGTCAGAGGAAGACCGGAGAGAACAAAAAGAATCTTAGGTAGGTAGACCATCTTGACTATTTGGACCCTCGCAACCCAGGATAAAAATAGGCCCGCGTGCGAGGAAAGTTCAGTTTTAAGATTGGAGAATGTCGAAATTACGCTGTATTATTTTGTCTGTCTGTAGGATCTGGATTCCCAGGTATGGGATCCCCGAGGGAGACCAGACAAAAGGATACTGAGAACGGAGAGTCAGGACTTGACGAGGGGGGATGTTGATCGGATAGATTAAGGATTTGGAGGTGTTGAGCTTATAATAAGAGGCCTCGGAAAATTCTGTTAGGAGTTCCATAATTCTGGGGATCGTATTCATAACATCCGAGCACATAAAGATGACGTCGTCGGCACAAAGCCCGATCTTGTGTTCCCTCCCGCCAACAAGGGGACCTTTGATTAAGGGGTCAGTTTTAACTCTAATAGCTAGGGGTTCCATAGCTAGGACAAAAATAAGGGGAGATAAGGGGCAGCCCTGACGGGTTCCGTTAGAGATGGCAAACGGGGATGATAGAAAGCCCGAAGCCCTGACCCTCGCCGAAGGGGAGGAGTAAAGAGCCATCACTGCGTCCCTGAATCCCTCCCCGAAACCAAACCTTGAGAGGACCTGATCCAGGTACCCCCAGTGCACTCTGTCAAAAGCCTTTTCGGCATCAAGAGAGAGAAGTGCACTGGGGGTAGATTGGTGTTCCATGATCTCCAAAAGGTCAATAACCCTTCGGGTACCATCTGATGCCTGCCGATTTGGAACGAAACCGACTTGCTCGAGGCCAATGAGAGCGGGCAAAACAACTAGAAGGCGAGAGGAGAGTAGTTTGGCGTAGATTTTCAGGTCACTATTTAACAACGCGATCGGTCTAAAATTAGCTGGGGAATCAGTAGATTTCCCAGTTTTAGGGATTGCGGCGATAGTCGCTTCTAGGCCTTCTCGATGTATAGCTTTTTGTCCCCTCCAATATGAAAAAACTGATAATAGTCTGGGGGTTAGTTGTTTCAGGAAGGTAGAATAGTATTGATACGTGAAGCCGTCTGGGCCGGGAGCAGAGTTCTTTTTCTTCAAGGAGCCCACTACCGAAGTGATTTCACTTTCAGAAAAAGGAGCATTTAAGAGCGAGGCTTGCTCAGGTGAAAGCTTAGGGAGGTGGACTTTATCTAAGAAGATTTGAATAGTATCTGCAGATGGCTGAGGTGTGGCGGGATCCTCGCTTAGGTTATATAAACCAGCATAGTAGTTTTTAAACTCCTCTGCTATGAGCAGGGGGTTAGTAATTTTGGACCCATCAGCCTTGAGCAGGTGTGCTATTCGGGCTTCTCTCCGCTTTTTCCTTACCCGCCTGGCTAGGATCTTGCCCGCCCTGTCACCCATTCCGTAGTACGTGGCTTTAAGTTTTTTTAAATTGAGTTCTGCTTTCGTTAGAAGAATGGAGCGGAGGTCCTGTCTAGCTTTGGTGAGGTCTGCCAGAATGTGGGCAGTGGGTTGGCTTTTGTGAAGGGGCTCAAGGTCCGCTATCGTTTGGGTTAGTTCTCTCACTCTGCGTTCCCTGTCTTTTTTGAGCCTCGAGGCAAGCTGGATTAGGAAACCCCTGATTGTCGCCTTATGGGCGTACCAAAGGGTTTCAGGGTTGATCTCCGGCGTGTCATTGATGGTGAAGTATTCATCCAATCGGGATGAGATTTGTGACACATTTTCTGGGAAGGACAGCATATGGTCGTTAATTCTCCATGTACTATATGTAGAGACCTGTCGCGCGTCTCTGATCTTGAGGGAAATGGGAGCGTGGTCTGACCAGGTGATATGTCCTACTGAGGAAGTGAGGCATTGGGGCAGGAGGGCATTGTTAACCAGGAAATAATCAATCCTGCTATAAGTTCTAAATCGCGGAGACATGTAAGTGAAGTCCCTCTCTTCTCCGTGGGAGTAGCGCCATATATCGTGTAATTGGTGGTCAAAAAGAAGCTCACCCAATTCACCACGGCATTGAGAGGGAGAAGAGCAGTCAAGCCGTCTGTTCGCTGGCAGGTTGAAATCACCACCAATAAGTACAAGACCATCGGTGATTGAATCCAACCTTGCGAAGAGAGAGCGGAAGAATTTAATCTGCCCCTTGTTTGGTCCATACACGCAGACCAAGGAGTACATAACTCCATTAATCAGGCCGCGGACTACCACAAAGTGTCCCTGGGGATCACTAACCTTTTCCACCAGTTGAAAGGCTATGGATTTGTGTATGAAGATTGCCACTCCCGCCTTCTTGTTCTCCGCGTTAGCATACAGTTGCGTCGGGAATAAGGTAGAGGACATTCTATGATTATCCTGAGCGAGAAGGTGGGTTTCCTGCAGAAAGAGGACGTCCGCTTTGAGCTTTTTGAGTTGTTGCCACACCAGGGATCGTTTTCCCGGTGAATTTAAGCCGTTTACATTAATTGACGTGAAAGTAATGCTCATGATGGTCTAGACAGAGCTCCCAAGCGAGTTGAGGAGGTCAGGAACTAAAGCTGGAAAAAAGGGTTGAGACACAAGTGGTTTGTTTAGGTTTGAAAAACACTTATTCTCGCAGTATATTAGAGCACAATCTGACAAAGGAAGAAGGGGGGGGGGGGGATGTGGGGGTTGAGGGTGTGGAAGGGGGAGGGGGAAGGCGAGGGAAGAAGGGGTGGGTAAAAAGGTAACTTAAGTATCAAAAAGATAACAAGGTGGAAAGTAAACAAACAGGTAGTCCAGAGGGTCTCTAATCGCGCCCAGAATCGGAGATCCCCGAGTGTATAGGGGGATTATCTGGGGGGAGAGACCTAAGGTACAGATTTTGAACCTAGATCAGAAACAAAGAGGATATTAGGTAGAAGGAAAAACCAGGGGGATAGGAGAGGGCAAAGACTGAAGAGGAGTGTACAAAGAGAGACACTCAGAGGGGGCGAGAAATCCAAAGAGGGTATCAGGGTGAAGAAGAGAGGCGAAAGTGGGAGAAAGTGAGGGTTGAGGTATAGTATTTACAGAAAAAAGTAAGTGTAGGAGAGAGGATAAGGAGGTAAACGATAAGGAGGTGAGGAGAGATCGGTTGAAGGTGACTGCTAGGAATGAGTGAGTGGAGAGAGGAGGGGCTAGCTATAAGTGAAGTAGAAGAGTAGAATGGAGAAGTAGTAAGAGAGAGCGCAGGTAGAGATAGGGAGCTGAGGAGGAAAAAAAGAAAAGAAAGAGAAAAAAGAAATGTGAGAGGAAGAGGAAGAGAGACCCAGGGATTCAATCTGAAAGCAAGTCAATAATATTCTCAGATACGTCACTCAGTCCGGGTCCACACGTCTCTCAGGGGGAAGCCGCGGAGAAGCCAGGTCCTCAGCGGGTGGCGAGGAGCTCCTCTCCAGCGGGACCAGGTTCCATTTCCGGAGATGCGAGATGGCTTGCTTCGGGGTGAAGCTGATGAAGGTCTTATCTTTGTATTTTATGATGAGCTTGAGTGGAAATCCCCATCTGTAGTCGATGCGACGCTCTCGGAGGATGGTGGTAGCAGGGTGGAAGGTTTTGCGTCGCGCCAGAGTTCCTGGGGAGAGGTCTGCATAAACAGCAATGTGGTGGAATTCTTCTGGGACCTCTTTTCCCTGTCTTAAGGCCCTGAGGAAGTCATCTTTCATTTCATAGTAATGAAGTTTAGCTAGTACATCACGAGGCAAGGAAGGATCCAGGGCTGGCGGTCTGGGGAGACGGTGAATTCTGTCCACAATAACGTCTCTGGGTTTAAGCCCCGGTAGGGTTGCAGCTATGAATCTCTGTAGCAGGGGCCTGAGCTCAGTAGCAGGGACATTATCAGGAATACCTCTCAGTTTGAGGTTGTTCCTGCGGGAACGATCTTCAAGATCAAGTGTTTTCAGAGATGTTTTTTCCCACTTGTCTTGGAGAATGGCATGCTCCTCCAGCAGTGCGTTGTGGGAGTGGATGAGCTTTCCCATCTCCACCTCAAGCTGAGTAGTGCGAGAGTCTATGTCCCTCACCTCCCCCCTCAGTCCCTCCACCATGGCCCGCATGTCTTCTTGGAGAGATGACCTCAGTGAAGCTAGGAGGTCCTTCATGGAGGAGTGAGTTATTGGGGGCTCTGGAAGTATCCCCAGGTTGTGGGCTGTAGAGGGCTGGGAGGACAGCGAGTTTCTCCTTGCAGCCCGAGTGGAGCGGGAAGGAGATGAGGGCGGAGGCGCCATGTTAGGTGGTGGAGGCGGGAAGGAGCGCGCCGGGAGAAAGAAGTCCGCAATGCTTCTGCTCGGTGGGTTCCTACCGGTTTGGGGTCTTTCCATCCGCTGTGGAGGGGTCTTAGGCGGCTTCAGGCGTGCGGACCGGGGTGTCAGCAACGCAGAGAGAGCTGGTAATCGAAAGGCAGGGTCCCTGGGTCTCGGAGCTCCCTGTTCAAGCGGCCATCAGCACCACGCGCTAGGCCACGCCCCCTCACCAATGTTATTTTTGTTCACATGACAAATATTCAGAAAATTCATTTTCCAAGTCCGACTAAAGGATGAAACCATCATCAATATATCTCTACTATAGTAAAAATGGATGAGGTCTATCTCTTCATGTCCTCAGAGGAGACAATTCAATGCTCCACCACCCAAGGTAGAGGATGGTAAAGACATTATTAATGCTTTGGATTGTTGTCCTGCTGAAACACTATCGTGCTTTTCATCCCCATAGTACTTGAGTGCATGAAGTAACTCATCATCCTCACATAGAGCTCAGCACCGAGACACCATTGATCCTGGTCAAGTATCCCAACGTCTCTGGCTATGAAACATCCCCATATCATCAGGCTTCCTCCATCGAACTTCACAGTTTCTTTCAATTTCTCCATCCTTCAGCTCTTTTTTTCCTTGTCTCTTCCAGACCCATTTGCAGCCATCAGAGGCGCCTATTGACACGTCTCATCGCTCCAAATCACCCGTTTCCAACCTTCTACCATCCACTTTTAGTGCAAGGTGAGTAGGGCTGAGCGTGTGCTCAAGGTGCGCGGAACAGGGTCGCGCATGTGGACCGGCGCCATGTGTAAGGTGTATGGAGCAGAGCCGCATGTGTGCGAGGTGTATGGAGCGGAGCTGTGTGTAGTGATGCTCCATATTTGTGATCGGAATCTCCAGTAATTGTATTATTCCCCAGGATCTCTCTGATGTTCCATCGTCTCTTCCCCCATTCAGGTCTCTACAATATCGGATCCTCTCACATCTTCTATAGAAGAGAATTCTCCTGATTGACCATCAAGGATGGATCTGGACAGGGACAAGATGGCGGAGAGGATCTTACCCCTCACCCTAGAGATCCTCTTCCTTGTTACTGGAGAGGTGAGAGATGTCACATGACCTCATTCTTATCTATGGACAGAATAACGGACAGAGCTGGAGAGGTGAGGACTCTGGAGATGTCTGGAGACTGGAGATTTATGAATGTGTCTCCTCTCCATAACCATCAAAGGATTGGGAAAGCAAGGTGTGTCACTGTCCGCGCTGCCAAGTCTCCACAAATTACCAGGAATCCAATTGGGATAGCAAAAGATCTTCTTTATTTCCTTTCCTACGCGTTTCGATGCCCCTCCTGGCACCTTCAGGGATATCCCTGAGGAAGGTGCCAGGAGGGGCATCGAAACGCGTAGGAAAGGAAATAAAGAAGATCTTTTACTATCCTAATTGGATTCCTGGTAATTTGTGGAGACTTGGCAGCGCGGACTGTGACACACCTTGTTTTCCCAATCCTTTGATGGTCGTCCCACGTGTGAGTGGTCGGTGGAGGTCGTGCAGCAGCCAAATTATAATCCTTTGCCTTCAAACCAGTTGTGCGTCACACAACTGGGCTAGGTGAGTGAACCTTGTTTTACCACCCATACTTTGAGTGTCTTTAGTGATAGGGCACTATTGCGCCTCTTGTTCCCCCACCTCTTGTCTATCTCTCCATAACCAGGATTACACAGTGGTGAAGAAGAGCTGGAGTGATCTGTGCTGTCAGGAGCCTGTACAGTGTGAGGGAAGAGCCCTGAGCCCAGTCACGGGGCCTCCACCTCACCCCCTAATACATGAGGACATCAATGAGCAGAAGATTCTAGAACTCACCTACAGGATGATTGAGCTGCTGACTGGAGAGGTGACACTGCTGGGAATGCTGCTGGGACATTATACAGTAACGCTATGAAGGGATGGGGGAATGATGACAATGCGGCTATCATTGTATGTGTCAGGTTCCTATAAGGTGTCAGGACGTCTCCGTCTATTTCTCCATGGAGGAGTGGGAGTATTTAGAAGGACACAGAGATCTGTACAAGGACATAGTCATGATGGAGGATCCCCTCACATCACCAGGTAATAGGACTAAATACACACGGCCTATAATGATCTGTATGTAAAGAATGAATTCAGTCCTGTATGTGTCTCCTCCAGGTCTATCCAGTAAGAGGACAACACCAGAGAGATGTCCCCGTCCTCTTCTCCCACAGGACTGTAATCCAGAAGATCCCGATGTTCCTCCGGATGATCAGGTAGATGGAGAGAAGGTGTGATGAGATCTCCCTATGATGTGTAGACGGCTGTGAAGATCTTGTCTCAGTCTTGTTTTCTCCCCCACTATTAGATGTGTTATACTTGTGTAATGAGATGGGTGGAGATGGCAGATTACAGCTGATCACAGATGGGACTTCTCCATCTGTCTGTGACTTTTACAATCTTTGTTTCAGGGTGAAGATCTGCCCCATATTAATCCTCCAGAGACCTATGTGAGGGGTGATGAGCGGAGGACAGAGGAGATCCCTACAGATCACCGCCCAGGTGAGTAGTGGCCTCTACAGTCACTTATTCTCCGCTTGGTACAATGATGTGTTGGGTTTTGTAACTTCTGTGTAACCCGTTCCCTGTTCTGGGCTCCGACCTCACAGTTATTGTAAAGTCTCGGGTAATGATAGGTTCTACAACAGCCCCGATCATAGGCTGGAGCTCAGGAGAGGTGCGATCCCTCCATCACTGTGCAGAGGGGCGGATTCACCCGGTTGTGACCGCTGCTGGCTCAGCCTCACCATATCCATGCAGAGTGGTCCCGAGCCGTCCATGGCTGTTTAACCTTCTAAATGCCGTAGTCCATATCGATTGCAGCACTTATGGTATTGGGAGAGGGATCGCATTCCCTCTCCCTGTTATCGGTCCCTCATGATCGCAAGGGCCCAATTATTGCCATGATGACCTGACATTGCCATGACGACATCCAGCATGTCGCCTGTCTACAAGCCTCAGGAATCATGGCTGCAGTGTGATCTGTGAAGCTTGTTGTTCTTCCACGTCTGGTGCTGTGTGTATTTCAGCATACATCTTAACCCTTATTCATATCCCAAGCAAACAGACTGTGAGTTTCAGACTCCTTACTTTATTGGTGCGATTATATGAATTTGGCGGTAAACACTGCAATATAACCAGTCTGAGTCAGTACAGAAACTCGCACAATGATAACACAGAAATGCAGTTAGAGGATCAACCAGCAGGATTTAGGTCTGTAAAGTGAGGCCAGTCCCTTACAGACTCTGGGATACTGAGTGCAGTTATACCTTTACTTCAATGATTACATGTATGATTGCTGAGATAAATTATATAGAAGTCCCTAGGAAGTGTGCAGCACATCAGTATAAGAAGGGCTGGGTTTCTTTGTATCTTTGCCCTGTTTTCTCTAAGCCAAACCCTCCCCCATCCCTCTCTCCCTCCCACTATCTCCCTGTGTGACTGTGATCTTGCAAGCAGGAGAACTTCCCGCACTCCGTCCCCCGGCCGCGCCCTCCGCCCCCCGGCCGCGCCCTCCGTCCCCGCCCTCCGCCCCCCGGCCGCGCCCTCCGTCCCCGCCCTCCGTCCCCCGGCCGCGCCCTCCGTCCACGCCCTCCGTCCCCCGGCCGCGTCCCCCGGGCCGTGCCCTCCGTCCCTGGCCGCGCCCTCCGTCCCCCGGCCGCGCCCTCCGCACTCCGTTTTCCGGCCGCGCCCTCCGTCCCCGCACTCCGTCTCCCGGCCGCGCCCTCCGTCCCCGCACTCCGTCTCCCGGCCGCGCCCTCCGTCCCCGCACTCCGTCTCTCGGCCGCGCCCTCCGTCCCCGCACTCCGTCCCCCGGCCGCGCCCTCCGTCCCCGCACTCCGTCCCCCGGCCGCGCACTCCGTCCCCCGGCCGCGCACTCCGTCCCCCGGCCGCACACTTTGTAAGGACTTCTATATCATTTATCTCTACATTCATACATGTAATCATTGAAGTGCAGGTCTGATTGCACTCAGTATCCCAGAGCCTGTAAGAAACTGGCTTCACTTTGTAGCCCTAAATCCTGCTGGTTGGTTCCCTTTAACATGAGTAACTGGGGCAAAGTTCATTGCAAAATGTAACATGTATCTGGATGCAGTGCAGGAGCATTAGCTAAGATGGAGGATTACAAGGCATAACACACTCCTTTTACACAGTACTTTCTGTAACAGCAGCAGCATCATAACCTACACAAACAGATCCTAGCACAAGCATATAGTTTGAACTACAACTCTCACCAGATGTACCTGGACAGGAGGAGCAGTTGTAGAGAAGGGAGCCAGACCCTGGGACGTGTCTTATCTCTCTGTAGCCCGAGAAATGTCTGCCAGTCTCTCCTCCTTCCCGGGGAAAGCAAGGCAGGCGGTCCCTCACAGAGTACATTGAATCTTAAAGCGGAAGAGTCCTATATCTGTAGGAACACTGCTAGATTGTGTGAAACACATTAAACAGCATAAAAGAGTAAGGGCCCCTTTACACACGGCTACATTTCTAGGGTGGCTACAGGTAACTTACTGGTTGCAGTGAAATCATGGAGACAAGGTTCTATCTTGTTGCTGTGTACAAATGGAATAATCTCTCCATGATTTCACTGCAACCAGTAAGTTACCTGTAGCCACCCTAGAAATGTATCAAAACATAGCAAAAATGATGTATTTCCATCATACAGCTGTCAGTAGAGGTGGAATAAAATGCGATCAAAAAGTCATATATAAATATAAATGTTACCGCTGAAAACGTCATCATGCCCAACAAAAAACAAGCTGCCATACAGCTCCATCAGAGAAGAAATATAAAAGCTCTCAGAATACAGCAATGTAAAAACTTTTTTTATTTTATTATAAAATAGTATTTATGGTGTAAAAGCGGCAAAACATAAAAAAAAAAAAAAAAAAAAAACTAAATATGGTATTGCTGTAATCGTACTGACCTGGAGAAAAAAATCTGTCATCACTTTTACAACATGTGAACGGCATCAAAACAGTAGAAAACCATTCCTGAATTGCCGCTTCTTCTTGTTTCTGCCTCATAAAAAGCTGAATAGAAAGCGATCCAAAGACATTATGTGGCCTAAAATGGCCCCAATAAAAACTCCACCTCATCCCACAAAGCACAAGTCCTCACATATCAGAGGAATAAAAAAGAAACTATAACTTTCAGAATTCAATGATGCAAAAATCCTTTATTTTGTGGAAAAAAAAGGAACCTAAAAAACTTATATAAATCTGGTATCGCTGTGATAGTATCAATTTGACAAATAAAGCCGCCTAATCACTTATACCGCAGGGTGAACGGTGTAAATCTAATACATAAAGCTGTGTATCTATGTATGCGTGTGTGTGTACACTACAGGAATCCGCACTGTCACATGTACAATCACAAAATTGTGCACACCCCCCCCCCCATGTGATTCGGGGAACATCTATCACTATGTTTTGAGGGGAAATTTTATCCCCGCGCCTTACAGGCGCCAAAAAAAGCCCTACTCACTGTTTGTGTATGTCCACACACAACTCCACCCTGTCATAGCTCCACCCCATTCATAGCCACACCCCCTACATCCTCCCCCATAGTCAGCTATATTTTTAGTCTATTTACTCTGTGACTTGTCTATTTTCCTATCGCCAGAACAGCACCCACAGAGCAGGGATTCAGCCATATAGACTGGAAGCCTACAGATAAAGGGGCGTCCCCCTCGTCTCCTCATTTGGTTTCCTGTCGTTATGGAAACCTGCAGCATGGAATGTGTTACCTGGGTCCTGATGCCTCTGGGTGGTGCCTGTGGGGACGGCATAGTCCAGGTCTGTAGTAGCAGCGTCAGGTGAGCCCTGCCTGTCAGACTCCCCCCTCTTCTGGGATGGATGGCGCATTCCCATGGTCTGGGTAGGGCTGCCATGGGTCGCGTGGGCGTGGTACAGGTTGAGGGGTTCTCCCTGCATACATCCGGATGGCGCAGAGTACGCGCATCGGCCACCCTGCGTCTCATGCAGGTTGGTTCCGGGTTCTTCACCGCGCATGTGTGCCGGAAGCTGAGGTTAGAGATCTGCCAAAGAGGATTGGTAGAGGTTCTTGGGGGGCCAGGAAGGGAGGAGGTTTTATTCCCTTCTATTCTTGGTTCCGAAACCTGACGGTTCTTTTAGAGCCATTATCAATTTACAGAAGTTGAACTCCTTCCTCAGATTCCAAACTTTTAAAATGGAATCCATAAAATCTACAATTCAGCTTCTGTTTCCCAGGTGTTTCATGGTCGTCCGGATCTAAAGGACACATATTATCACCTTCCTATCCATCAAGACCACCAGAATGGAGAAGTCTGCATTTAATTGCACTTCCCAACTAAATCATATCATATTGTCCTTGCAGGATCTGGGTTGTATAATAAACTTGCAAAAATCAAGACTGACTCCATCAACTTTGCAGAGCTTTCTACATCACCTAGATTCAGTGACTTAGCAGTGTTTTCTACCGGAAGACAAGCTTCTGAACAGTACAAGCAAAGTCCGCAGGTTAGTGAACAACCCAGAACTATCTCTGAGAGACTCCATGTCCCTGATGGAGTCCCTGACCTTCTGCATCCCGGCAGTCAAGTGGCCACAATTCTACTCAAGAGATCTGCAATACGACATCATCAGGGCAGACGAGAACTTGCAGGGACACCTAGAAGGCAGGATGCGTCTGACATCTTCTACAATGGATTCTCTATGTTGGTGGCTAGATCCAGCTCATCTGTCCAAGGGGGTCCCATGGGTCCTAACACCAGACAACATAGTCACAACAGATACCAGCCCCTTGGAGTGGGGGGTTCATATAGACTATCGCCCAGCCCAGGGAAGGTGGACAGCGAGAGATGCAATAGGCTCCTCAAATCTAAAGGAGTTGAAGGCAGTACAGTATGCCCTCCTCAGATTACTACCCATTTTCCATGTGTGAATCCACACCGACAAAATCACCTGTAGTTGCCTATCTGAACCACTGGTACACGCTCTCCTTCTCTGATGCCCACTGCGGGATAGTTTTTTCGTACTAGCCGAGAATCATTTCCTCTTTCAGTCCTGCACATCATGGGGATTGACAATGTCAGAGTCAATTACCTCAGTCGCCATTCTCTACACCAAGGGGAGTGGGCCTTGAACAGGCAGATTTCAAGCAAATAGTACGGTTATGGGGAGTTCCCGACATAGAACTATTTGCGACCAGAAGCAACAGGCAGGTCAGACAATTTGCTTCGCTACAACCATCAGATCACCCAGAGGTGGTGGATGCTTTACAAGCTCGGTGGTCTTACGATCTAGCTTATGCCTTTCCTTCGATTTGTATGATCCCTCTAGTTCTCAGAAAGATCAGGGAGGAGGGAGCGAGAGTGATCCTCATCACTCCTTCCTAGCCCAGGTGGCCTTGGTTTTTGTGGCTGAAAGCTACAGTATGTCGGTAACCAACCCATGGATCCTATCAACAGTTCTGGAGCTGCTCTCTCAGGGTCCATTCCGTCATCCTCAATTGGAGGGTCTCCATCTGACGGCATGCAATTTGAGAAGCAGCTTCTAAAGTAGAGAGAATTCTCTGAAGCCTTAGTATCTACTCTTCTAAGTAGAAAAGAGGTTACCACAAGAATTTACTGTCGAGTGTGGAGAAAATTCCTACAATTCTATTCAGGTCCCCTTACAACCCAGACGCCTATCCTAGCTATCCTAGAATCTTTACAGAGGGGTCGTGAGCTGGGTCTATCCGTCAACACCTTTAAAAGTGCAAATCTTGGCTCTGGGTGCATTATACAATTGCAATGCAGCGGGGATACATGGGTTGCTAGGTTTATACAGGCTTGTGAGCGTAGTGTACACGTAGCCAGACTGCCACCCTGGGACCTGAACCTGGTTCTGGATGCTTTGACAGATTCCCCCTTTTGAACCCTGACTTCTACCTCCATTAAGACTTTGAAGATAGCCTTGCTGTTAGCCATGACGTCAGCTAGAAGGGTGGGCGACATACAGGCTCTTTCAATAGATGCCCCTTCCTTTTAGTATTTCAAGACAAGCTAATCCTAAAACCAAATCCAGCTTATCTACCAAAGGGTTCTTCTAGATTTCATAGAAGTCAGGAGATATGTCTACCTTTCTTTTATGAGAACCCGGGTACACCAGAGGAACACAGGTTCCATACATAAGACATCAGGAGTGTAGTGCTAGACTAGCTAGAACTCGGTACTGGAGGAAGAGTAGGATTCTTTGTCTCCTTTCAGGGCCACAAAAAGGGGTCTGGCATCACAAAAGACAATCTATCCTGATGGATACGAGACGCGATCTGCTCAGCCTACTCGGCCAAAGATGAGAGTCCTCCAGATGGCATCAGAGCCCATTCTACAAGGGCAATGGCTTCTTCCTGGGCTGAGAGAGCTGATATCTCCATAGATTTAATTTGTAAGGCGGCAACTTGGACCTCACCTTCCACTTTCCTCAGACACTATGGCCTTGATTTGTCTTCTTCCTCTGACCTTGATTTCGGGAGATCAGTTCTCAATACTGTGTTCCCTCCCAGGTGATGGTTTCTGAAAGTCTCTCAGTGGGTGCTGTTGTGGCGATAGGAAAATCCAAGATTACTTACCGGTAATGGTATTTTACAAAGCCCACAACAGCACCCACTTACTCGCCCCCCCCCCCCCCCCCCCATTATGATTTATTCACTGGTTTCTGCACTTTAAGGTGTTTGTGTGATTTCTCACGCTTTGGTGATGGTGTACTGATGTACTAATCGAAATGTTCGTGTATTTATGCAGTTAGGGCACTTCCTCCAAATTCTCGGTAACCAACTGAGTAGGCGAGGGGGAGCGCCCCCTTATGTGTAGGTTTCCTGTCCCTATGGGCGGATTTCCTCTCCCTGTGGGTGCTGTCGTGGACTCCGTAAAATACGATAACCGGTAAGTAATCTCGGATTTCATAGCCACGCCCCTTCATAGCTATACCCCATAGCCCTTCTAGATTGTATGCAAGTAAAGGAAAAAAGCTAGTTTCCAGAGAGCTTTGAAGGAACAGTGATATGGTTTTTTTGCAAAAACTCTTCAATATTTCGTGGATCCAAACATGTTACACGTGTATCAAAAAGAAATCTTACCTCATCACCCCCCCTATAAACTAGGCGTTTCGGCGGAAGCCTTTATCAAGCTTTATCAACAGTTAGATCAAGGCATCCACCGAAATGCGTAGTTTTTAGGGGGGTGAGGGGGGATTTCTTTTGCATAAACGTGTAACATGTTTGGATCCATTAAATATTGAAGCGTTTTTGCTAAAAAACATATCACTGTTCCTTCAACACTCTCTGGAAACTACCTTTTTTCCTTTACTTGGATATAGCTGTGCTTAGCCTGGACGGGGCTACATCTGTGCTGGAGCGTCTGAAATGGCCGTCAAGGTGGTGAGCTGAAATTTTTTCTTTATTCATTGTTAGACTGTATGTCCACACAGCTCCGCCCTGTCATAGCCACACCCCTTTATTATCATGCCCCATAGCACTTCATAGACGGTATGTCAAAACATAGCTCCACCCCTTCATAGCTCCCCTATAGCTGGCTATATTTTTTGTCTATTTACTTTGTGACTTTTATGTGCTAAATACAAATATGCAGCTACCTGTCAAAACACTACCTGTGTGCTGTTTTCTCTCATGTTGGTGGGCAGGTTTGGGGTGGGGGATGTGGGTTTGGGGGGGGCGGGGGGTTGTGGGGGATGGGTTTGGGTGCATGGGAGAGCATGTTGGGGGGAATTGTTTGGTGGGGGTGCAGGTTTAAGGGGTCATTTTTTTTTGGGGGGGGCAGGGCTGCAAGTTGGGCATTTTTATTTGTGGAGGTGTGAGGGTTTGGGGGCGCATGGGGCATTTTGGGGGGTAAACTTTTTTAGGAATTGCAGGGGTGTGAGTTGCGGGTTTGGAGAGGTGGGATTTTTTGGGAGGGGTGGGGGTACTTTTATATTTTGATTCATAATAATACATTTTCTGTCTATTTACTTTGTGGCGTTTATGTGCAAAATAATCATTCTATTTTGTTATAACTAAGAACAGTTACTATGCCCGGGCAACGTCGGGCTTTTCAGTTAGTACAGTAATAAAGACAATTCTTCATCTGCGGCTGATTAGTTTCTTCTTCCTCCCAATGATCGCAGTCAGGCTCGGTCACATTTATCCTGCGCTCTACACTGAGCGCTTACACCGGAGATTATTCAGAGATTTCCATGTAACCAGACTAAATTCCCACCAGAAATCACTGTAATGAGGCAGAGGAGTCACTTTGAACTCCTGTTTGTCCTGTGATCCGGCGGTGTGCATCTTTATACGTCTTTTAGGAGTTCACAAAAGTTTTGGGTATTTTGTGTCATATCCAACCATCACAACAACATGAAATGTGATCGGGTCCCGATAAACAATGGATTGTAAATTTTGTTGGAAAAATTAGAAATTGCCGATAAACTTTTAATTATTGTAAAAAAATTGTTTAATAAATGTTTCTGCTGTAAAGTAGAAATGAGGGAAATGTAATATATGAAGGATTATCAGTGATAAAACTGTGGTTTTAAGCCCCCGTCACACATAACGAGATTGTTAGCGAGATCGTTGTAACTTCACAGGTTTCATGACGTAACAGCGATCTCGCTAACGATCTTGCTAAGTGTGTGACACAGCAGCGATCAGGCCCCTGCTGTGAGATCGCTGATCATTACAAAGTGCTCTGGGTCATTTTTTGATAGTTGGTCTCCCGCTGGTCAGCACGCATCGCTGCGTGTGACAGCAAGAGACCAACGATGAGCGATCTCACAGGCTGGTAACCATGGTAAACACCGGGTATCTAGGCAGCGCGCGCTGCCTAGATACCCAGTGTTTATCATAGTTACCAGCGTCCTCCCTGCTTACAGGCAGCGCTAAGCAGGGAGGACGCTGGTAACTATGATAAACACCGGGTATCTAGGCAGCGCACGCTGCCTAGATACCCGCTATTTTCATAGTTACCTGTAATGTGGAGGTGGGTCCCTGGGGAGATCTGCCTGTTTGACAGCTCCCAGCGACCAGGTAACGTTGCACCAACAATCCCTACAGAATTGTTATCGTTGTTGGGATCGCTGGTGCGTCGTTGTGTGTGATGGGAGCTTAAGGCATAAAAATTCAAAGTTCTGACTCCAATTGAAGCTTAATTAAATTAGTGATAATTAAATTAATGATTTGTGTTAAAGTAAACAATGCCTGACCCTTTTATCTTCCCTCTGTTCTTACTGTGACAGTTGTCTTTTTCAAGTAATTTCCATGAATCTGATTTTTTGTTCAGAATAGTCAGTCATTTCAGACATAAAAACCTTTTCCACTAAATTGATCAAATTGCTCTTTTTTTTTACAAATGTTTTAGAATTTCCCATATATCTTGCATTGACACCTAACCCCTTGTATTGTTCATGATTGTAAGGTGGAAATGTGGCGCCCCTGCGACCAGGAGGCCACATAGGGAACTGCATCCAGGTAGAAAGTTAGACAGTTTGTACACCAAACACCCTCACAGAACACCACAACCAGTAGGAGGCAGCACCCAACCCGGAGCCCAGAAATCTAGGCGGGCAAGGGGTGGTGGGTTTAGAGGAAAGTGGGTGGGAAGCATGTAGATTAGGTGACAGATAGTACAAGTAGATGAAAAGAGGAGAAAGGAGTTAGTAGGCCAGAGTGAGCCGAGCAGCACAGACATCAGAAAGACAGAGACACGTCCCGGTGGGATTGGGCTTGATGGAGATGCAGAATTCACAGTCACAGAAACCATGGAGAGAAAGCTCGTCCATTGCCGGCATCCCAGGGGAGTGTGAGGAAAGAGACCGGACCAGCAGTACTGGGTCCGAGGAACGTGGCAGCACCGACCAACTACCGGCAAAGTTTTCCCTAGTTTGGCTGGAATCTCACGGGTTAGATGGAGTCTGGTAACACCTTGCAAGATAAGGTTACTGCAGACTAGGCACACACCAGCGTGTTGGCTCTGAGGGGAACTGAGATTCCATACCGGCTTCCCAGAAACAGACGGGGAGCTTGAACTCCAGGTTGGAGTTCCCAACACAAGGGTTGAAAGCACAGCAGCCACCACGAGGATCCACAAGGGTCCGAGCTGCCGCTATACAACCCGGAGAGACAACAAAAGAGAGAACAGCCTGAAAGGACACTAGAAAGAGTGAGGGGTCTCAGAGTGATAGCCTGGCTGCAGTGGGTTCAGGGTTACTGGAATGAATTGACTGTGAACTGTGTTAAGAACTGTACCGAGAACTGCTGTAAACTGTTTTGAAGAGCTGACAAGTAAACCCAGTGAACCTTGCCTGAGTGTCCGTGTTTGATTCCAGGTATACTGAACTGTTTAAAATACCTTTTATCCTGTCAGGAGCAGCCCGACCCGCGGTGGGCTCATCCATCTGGCTGCAGCCCATCCATCCATCCTCCTGGCAGAGCAGCGCTGCAGCCGTGGTCCCATCATTGACCACAACCCGTGGGTGGCGTCACGACAAACATTATCCCCTGTATATATCCCCTTTTACTTGTGAGAACCCTGGACACGGTCCGGACCAGGACCTCTGTGACATCCCCAGCAGTACCCTGGTTCAGTACCGAGTTCCCCGTCCCAGTGGGCTCCACAACTTGCTGTCACGAACAGGATGGACCCGGTCCAAAAGAACCGGACCCAGTGTGCATAAAAATCGTGTTCTGGACTTTTCCCGCCAAATCTGGGCTTAATGGCGGTCATGGAAGCCTGAAGCCATGTGCAAGGGAGGCATGCCCAGACCCCCCCATCGTGGGCCGGTCCAAAGCAGGAAAAGAAAGGCCCGCCCTGGCTCCCCTTAACTCCCAAAGAAGAGCCTCCGCCCCAAGTGCGCTCACCAATGAGAAGCTGAGGAAGTCGTCGCCCCGGAAAGGCGGGACATTAAACCGGATGCAGAGGACAGCTTGATAATGGTGGAGCACAGGAGATGGCCCAGAAGGGAACCAGACTGGCGTAGAAGGGGCCCTACAGAGAGGGAAGAAAATTGTTCCGGCCCTATGCAAAGTCTGATGTGTGAGGGGGATCGTGCTTGCCTGTCCGAGGAAGCACTGTGTGCAGCAGTCATGGGAGCTTTGTTTACAGAGAAGCCGGTAATGAAGATAAGCAGAGCCTGCGAGGAAAAGCAAAAATGAACCCTTCCTGGACAGGATTCAGCCTGGGCTTTGGAGCTGTTGTGTTCCCAGCGTGAGGAAGGAGAGCCACAGGACTATGATTGCTTGCTTGCCTGCACCATGAGAGAGGCTGGAGTTACAGTGAACTTACAATCTGCACCTGATGAGCTGTATGCTTGCTGGAAGCAGCTTTTGCCCTGGAAGGCGTCCCAGAATATGCAGAAGAAAGAAGACAAGAAGAAGAAGTGATGAAACCCGGATTCACCTGAGAATGGAACCCGGATTGCTACAAGCAAGACAGTAAGTGTGAATGTAACGTGATCCTTATTGACCCCATCCCATACCTGAATGAATTAGTGATAGCTTTTCCCCTTTTGTCTTTTATATGTTGATTGACATTATTATCACTGATGATGAGATGATATAAACTTTCGGTTGTATATAGTTGAGCACACGGTATGCTCCCAATTGGTTTTAAGACCAATGTCTAATAATTTTAAATTAACACTGGAGCTGGCGCGTTTGTTACGGGAATGTACTTTTATAGATATAGGGTGATTAATTCCCGTGTGCTGCTAGTAGACCCCTGTAGAATCCGTGTGGTGATTCTTCTATGGCTGAGTGATCTCGACCTTTTAAATTTGTAATGAAGATATGGTTTGGGGTTCAGCGCACTTAATAAATTCTATGTGAATCACCAATTTACATTTTTTTTTTTATTTGTGACAGGAATGTACTGCAATAAAATCTATATCAATGTGTAAATTAAAAACATATATTTGTGAGTCTCTAAGGGTCCTTACAGGGTACTGTATAAACTGCATAAATCCTCTAAAGTTCTTTTTTCATATCTCCATTGGTCTCATATAGGTGGCCAACTTCGTGTTGCGCGACGAGTAGTAAAAACGGATCTTTACCGGGCTAAAAAATGTGCCTTTCTGATAGACAGACAATCAATCAGTATTTCTCTATCTATGGAGCTTTACAAGGTTCTTCCGCCTTGGGAATGTATTATGTTTTGTGTCTTCATATCTGTAAGGTGATTAGAGGAGACTTTGCTGTATTCTTGGAGTTTTGTAGAGGCAGTCTCCTATACACGTCCTTCCGGGTCTCTCAGATGCGGCAGGCTTCAGCCGATGGTTGAGGGCGGGGGTCAGGCCTGCTGGCCCTCTCGTTGTTACGTGGCTGTACTCTGTCTTCCGGGTTGCGGTCACGTGTGAGCTACGTCACTGTGTCAGCTGATCGTCCGCGTCACTTGGGGGCGGGGGCTGAGACCTAGGCTGTGTACAGGACGCTATGGGTTGCTAGACTGGTTACTCTGTAAAGTCACAAGTCTGACAGGTCTGGCTATCCTGACAGCCACCCTGTAGTAATACATAAGTGCGGCCTCAGGTCTTTTTACACTGGCAGATAATGGCCTCTAACAAGCACCGAGTGATGATGGAGGAAGATGATTGTTCGTTCATTATCAATGATGGATTGTTAATTTTTCTCATGTATTTTTATTATAGTCGGCAGCACATCCTTTATTTACACAGAGGGATGTGCTGCCGACAGCAGTAATGTTTAATCCTGTATAAACTATAAGATCGATGGTAAATTTTCTATAGTTTGATGCTTACATTGATGTGGTGAGACCCGGGAAGTGCCAGATATTGCATGGAGCAGCTGGGACATGTAGTTCCCCTGGCAGCAGATGGTGATGTCACGGTATATGAAGGGGCTGCTGGACCCCTAGAAGATCCTTCAGGTCCACAACAATTGTCCATAGTGGGAGGCTGCACTTATGCAGATGGTATAATCCCACTGGCGACTCCTATAGAGGAGATGTCTGGGTGCAGCTGGTGGAGCCCGGGGTGTTACTGTAATTGCACCAGACACAAGTGTGAACCTGCAGACATATTTCCTTCAGTAAAGAAGTGTTAACAGGTCACCGTCTCTCTTAAAGGCACAGTACATGTAGTTCCCAGCATAGGATACACTTAGTATTGTGTGTACAGAGGGGGTTCTGTCTCTTGTGAAGCCGCAGTTTCGGAGTCTCAGGGGGAGCTGGAGCACAGATCGCATCACTTACAATTGAAGAAATTGGTATGTCCAGGTAAAGCTTCACTGATAGAGGGTCCTTCAGGGGTCGGCTCCTGGGGGACACACTAGTAGTATGGAGGGACCCAGTTTTAGGCTCTACTGTTCACTATTTATGGGGTAAGAGGGACAAAGTTTTTGTTGTATGGAAATCACGTTGTCCTGGATCCTGCTGGAGGCCACAAGGAAGCCAGTGTATAGGAGAAACCCTGTTCAGCTTTATCTCGCCTGACTCTATGAAGCGTCACTCCTTTTGTGGAGGCGACTATATGAAGAAAGATGTCTCCTCCGCATAGACTGGAATAGATGCTGGAAGTAGAAGTGCTTCCTCCTTCTCCCTGCACTGAACTGGCTTGTACCAGCGTACAGGAGGTGTTAGCACTAAGTGCGAACGCTTCTCCCCTGGGATCTATGGCATCTTGTGGTGAGGAGACTGAACACCTAATGTTCATATTCACACATCAGCCAGTAGAGGGCAGCACAGTACACAGCACAATACACATTTATCAGTCCTCAGTGTCCGCACATACAATGCATTATACATCTTCTAACACAGCACCCACAGGAATTCTGGAACAGACCTACGGCTGCACCACAACTATATCACTCAGCAGTAGTAGAATGATACCAGGATACCACAACTATATCACTCAGCAGTAGTAGAATGATACCAGGGCACCACAACTATATCACTCAGCAGTAGTAGAATGGTACCAGGACACCACAACTATATCACTCAGCAGTAGTAGAATGATACCAGGGCACCACAACTATATCACTCAGCAGTAGTAGAATGGTACCAGGACACCACAACTATATCACTCAGCAGTAGTAGAATGGTACCAGGACACCACAACTATATCACTCAGCAGTAGTAGAATGATACCAGGGCACCACAACTATATCACTCAGCAGTAGTAGAATGGTACCAGGACACCACAACTATATTACTCAGCAGTAGTATTATGGTACCAGGATACCATACTGGGCAATATCTGGAATGGACATTACTAGAATTAATTTAATAAACAATCATTGCTCCATGTAATCAGATAATAATATAGTTTTGTTATGTACCTTGCAGTTTGTGTGGGATTTTTGTTATATTTAGGTATATATATTTCTATTACATTTACATTATTCAAAAATATCAGTTTTATTCTTGTCAGATGAATGTACAAGGAGCTCCGCAGGACATCTCATACCTTCAAAATGTAAAGCAGATGATTGCAGTATCACACAAGATACATGTGAGCAACATGACGATCTCTCCAATATATCCCCAGCCGATCACAGAAAAGAGCTGTCATCTGATGATTTTAATGAAGTATTATCTCCAAAATCATCTCAGAATGTAAAACAAAATAAAAGAGGAAGAAGGAAGAAGCCATATTCATGTTCAGATTGTGGGAAATGTTTTACATATAAATCATATCTTGTTACACATGAGAGAATTCACACAGGAGAGAAGCCATATTCATGTTCAGAATGTGGGAAATGTTTTACAGATAAATCACATCTTGTTAGACATGAGAAAATTCACACAGGAGAGAAGCCATATGCATGTTCAGAATGTGGGAAATGTTTTACAGATAAATCTAGTCTTGTTGCACATCAGAGAATTCACACAGGAGAGAAGCCATATTCATGTGCAGAATGTGGGAAATGTTTTACATATAAATCATATCTTGTTACACATGAGAGATTTCACACAGGAGAGAAGCCATATTCATGTTCAGAATGTTGGAAATGTTTTGCTAATAAATCTCATCTTGTTGCACATCAGAGAATTCACACAGGAGAGAAGCCATATGCATGTTCAGGATGTAGGAAATGTTTTACAGATAAATCAAGTCTTGTTGCACATCAAGAGATTCACACAGGAGAGAAGCCATATTCATGTGCAGAATGTGGGAAATGTTTTACTCACAAATCCCATCTTAGTAGTCATGAGAGATTTCACACAGGAGAGAAGCCATATTCATGTTCAGAATGTGGGAAATGTTTTGCTAATAAATCTCATCTTGTTGCACATCAGAGAATTCACACAGGAGAGAAGCCATATTCATGTGCTAAATGTGGGAAATGTTTTACTGACAAATCACGTCTTAGTAGTCATGAGAGATTTCATACAGGAGAGAAGCCATATTCATGTGCAGAATGTGGGAAATGTTTTACTGACAAATCACATCTTAGTAATCATGAGAGAATTCACACAGGAGAGAAACCATATTCATGTTCAGAATGTGGTAAATGTTTTACTCAGAAATCAAATCTTAGTAGTCATGAGAAAATTCACACAAAAGAAAAGCCATTTTCATGTTTAAAATGTGAGAAATGTTTTACAGACAAATCAGAACTTGTTAGGCATGAGATAATTCACACAGGAAAGAAGTTATATTCATGTTCAGAATGTGGGAAATGTTTTACTAAGAAATCAAATCTTAGTAGTCATGAGAGAATTCACACAGGAGCGAAGCCATATTCATGTTTAGAATGTGAGAAATGTTTTACTGAGAAATCAGCTCTTGTTAGACATGAGAAAATTCACACGGGAGAGAAGCCATACTTTTGTTCAAAATGTGGGAAATGTTTTAATCAGAAATCATATCTTCATAAACATGAGAGAATTCATATATAAGAAAATTCACAGAGAGAAGCCATATGTGCAGAATGAGGGAAATGTTTTTGAATTACACCTAATCTTGTTAGACATGAGATAATTTTGAGATTCTATAAGATGAGATCATTCATGTTCAGAATTTGATAAATGTGGAATTTGGACATCAGCTCTTTTCAAGCATAAGAGAATGTACACAGTGAAGCCTTTTTATAGTCAGATTCTAACAAAAGTATATGATGGTTAGAGACTTCTCAGGTTTCTATGGTTCTGTTACCTTCCTGGAGTGATACTATTGCTCTTAATGGGAAGGGGCCACATTTTTAAATCACTTGAAAAAATAAAAAAATGTTATATAACATTAGTGTTGACTTGAATTGCCTGTTTTTTAATAACTTGTTAATGCAGCCACTGCTGGCGGTCATTTTACTTTGCAGGTATCAGTCGGCCGCCGACCCTATCTCCTACGCTGGAGCCGCATCAGCTGTGAACTTAGCACACCAGGGGAGGAGTCCTGTGAAGATTATTTGCATATCCCCAGTGCATTCTGGGATAAGTGAGGCGTCTCTGCGAGCTCAAAGAACACTGGATTTTGGTGGTTGCAGTGGAAAGTAGAACACCGTAATTTTGATAAAGTCTTCGCTGCTGTTATATTGTATAAACATTAAGAACATTGACGAGGCCAGGAGACGTTTGCTGAGCTACATGTTCCCACACCAGTGAAAAAGCCAAACTTCACCTTCCACAATTACAAGTTTGTGTCCCTGTTGCAGGAAAAGTTGCAAAGTCTTGAAGAGAGAATCGCTACATTGATCATTATTAAGGAAGGTGAAGAGTTCTTGGACAGAGTAGAAGTATCTCTTCAGAATACAGAAAGAGAAGAAAGTTGTAGTGAATCTAAAGAAACCGGAATGGAAGCCTGTGACCCAGAGAAGCAGGAGGATCAGGAGGCACCCATACTGCTCAGGAACCAGTACCAGCCTCTCACACAGGAGAACAATGATCAAATACATCAAGATAAGACTTTACCCACAAAGAACAGCCTTGTAAACACTCAGAGGCCTCTTGGCTGGAGAAAGAAAAATGTTGAGAAGAAGAAACGTAGAGTGGTGGTCATGGGGGATTCTCTTCTGAGAGGAACAGAGGCCGCTATCTGCAGACCAGATATAACCTCAAGAGAAATGTGCTGTCTATCAGGTGCAAAAATCAAACGTGTCTGACAGGATATCAGGACTCTTCAGACCTACAGATGGCTACCCATTCCTGCTAATATATGTGGGGACACATGACACCGCAAGAAAGGACATGGAAACCATCTGCACTTACTCTGAAGACTTAGTCAAGAAAGTGAAAGAACTGGAGGTGCAGGTCGTCTTCTCATCCATCATCCCAGTGGACGGACATGGAATAATGAGGTGGAACAAGACTCTACAGGTGAACAACTGGCTACGTCAATGGTGCCGTCAGCAAGGATCTGGATTTCTGGATCATGGAGTGAATTACCTATATGGACTACATGCTAGACATGGGCTGCACCTTACTAAGACTGGAAAATACATATTTGGAAGTTACACTTGTTACACTCATCAGGAGAGCTTTACACTAGAGCAATGTGGGAAGGGAAGCAAAAGGCCAGGGAAAGCCGTACAGCTGACACATACATATTGAAAAGTCTATTAGAAGTGGAAAAGAAGAACAACAAAAAAACTAAAATGTTCTATATAATCAATGGAAGGAATTTGGCACCAGACTCATATCTTCATATTAAGATGACATGCAGCCCCTGGGGTTTCACTGTGCGGCCCGCAAAACTGTGGACAACTTCAACATGCCAGCGGTACAGGGCCGTGCCCCCGCTAAGTTATAACTTCCGGGCGCGGCACTGACAAGCTCTGCTGCTCAGCAAGATCAATGCAAGCCGCCAGCCAATAAGAGGCCCACAGCTGCCGTCGGCGTATGACATTGTTATGGATTAATATTTTATAATATTAATAAGTTGCCTGCTATTGACCAAATAGATATAGACCAAGTACTTGCGTGAAAGTATGACACCAGACGCACAGAGTCAAATGTACACTCTCCTTGGTCGGCTCCAAGTGAGTTTATTTCAAGAGGCATGAAGTTTTCCTCAGTAAGGGGCTTGGCCAGCCCTACTCAGATGTATTCATTGGTCAGTAGGTTGGATAATGCAAGTCCGTGGGCAGATCCATGAGGTCATCAGGGGGTGTGGTCTTGATCGAGTGTCTCCAGGTGATATGGCATTCTGTGATTTTTGTGATTGGTCAGTCCTTCTATGGAATTCAGCTTCCTCCAGGAACTCTTTATTGTAAGCAGGATGTAGTCATAGGTTCAGGCTCCATCTTATACGCCATGGCATGGTATGATGAAACGGGAAATGGCAGCCATGTTTAAGTCACAATTAAAGTTATGCAATGTAAAATATTACACTCTATGGATCGTTTCTCCCATGCCCTTATGTCTTAAGGTTAATTAAGTATTTGATCCTATGGCTCTCCTCAACAGTCCCCCCTAAATACTTTATCAACCTGTCCCTACTAGAGCCTCACATCTGCCCCATGTTTCTCCAACTCTTTTGTGCTGCCCGTTAGCTGAGAAATGCTGACCATTAGACCCCCCTTGATACAGATTCTGTGTATATGAACCATTAGACCCCCCCTTGATACAGACTTCGCATATATGAACCATTTGACGTGTCTACCCTACCTATCATAACTTAGAAGAATGGGGGACCACCTAGTTGGAGACTATAAAAGACTGAAGAGGGCCTAGCTGTTCTATGTCTACAGAATAACTAACCTCTTGAGCTAGGAAAGTGAGAACTGATGTTTCTACTCCTTTCTCAATCATCTTCCTTACACAGGGAAGACACAACAAACAATAATAGCTGCAATAATTAAGACGACAAATATAACAATGCCTATCTAAACCAGCCATCTCTGATATCCCTTCATATATGGAAAGTATTGGTCCCAGGGATCTTCTACAAATAAATTCCTTTTTAATTCTTATTGTAGAGAATTCAGTTTCTGTACAGCTACTGTAACCTTCCCGGTGGGACCTGTATTATCTAGAATATACTTACAATTTTGCAAACCCCTCCTTACTTTGCTAATAACATGTCCAGGTCCATTCTATTCTGGAACGCCATTATCGATGTAGGGCCTAGTTGGTCTGCTAAACCTTGAAGAGCTTCTCTAGTGTAATTGACAAATCTCTGTAAAGCGGCCGTCACACGCTACCATCTCGCTAGCGATATTGTAAGCGATCACGTGCACGCGCGATCGCTTACAATATCGCTCACATCGCTGGTGAGATGTCACACAGACAGACTCACCAGCGATGTGGACCAGCGAGATCGCTGGTTACTATGGTACACATTGGGTTACTAGGCGCCGCGCGTCGCTTAGTAACCCGACGTGTACCATAGTTACCATCTCCCAGCATAGGCTCTGCCGCTGGGAGATCGTTCATCGTGGTGTTATACACCACGATGAAGCAGATCCTGAAATCGTTCATCGCTTGATCTGAGCTCCGGAGCTCACGATCAAGCGATTTTACATGCAACGATGCCAAAACGATATCGCTTAAGCGATCCAAAAACAGATCGCTTAAACGATATCGGGCAAGAAATCGTAGCGTGTGACGGCCGCTTTAAACATAATAGACGCAATTGATCTAGACTATATCCTTACTTATGGCCACTAAGGGTGATTCAAAACCAGCTCTGACTTGATCTCTGGCTTTAAATTCATGCGGTATGAACAATTCTGGGTACATCAGGAGGTATATACGGTAGGATTGCGCTATCCTCGTTCTTGGGCCTTTCCTACCTGCTTCACCTCAGTTCCCTACCTGGACACCCAGAATTGTATTACAACACTTACTGTCTCAGGGCCATATTCTACCACCAGAGATTATTTGATAACGTTTCCCTTTACACATGAACCCAATTACCTTGAAAATGACTTAAAATAGCACTTTTACAGCTACATGTACAAGTTGTTAGAGTAATGTCAGTTAGGGCCACGTCACACACACATATCTGTGCAGAGATTGTTCGCAGATCTCTGGTTGCAGTGAAATCATGGAAACATTGTTCATTTGTATATGGCCACAAAATGGAACAGTGTGTCCATGATTTCACTGCAACCAGAGATCTGCAAACAATATCTGCACAATTATCTGTGTGTGTGACGTGGCCCTTATACTCAGTGTTATCTACCCTTGAACTAATGGTTTGCTCAGGAAAGTGAATGTTTCTCCCACTTGGAGTCCTCGTTTATATCATGTTCCTGTAACCATTTCTGCCTTAGTTTGGATATTTTCTATATATCAGACATAATCTGGAGAGTTATCACTATGGGGTGTAGGTGAGTGACTATCATTATCGGAGACCATCATTCAGCTGCTGGGGGAGTCTCCAACAGCTGTCGCGTCCAGATGGGTTTTCCCTCAGTCTCCACTGAAGTTGCTGTAATTCAGAGAAGCTGGATCGGCCATCTAATCTTGGCTCACGGCTCTTTCTCGCATCTTTTCAGGATCACCCGGTCTTCTGACATGAGACCAAGCGCTCTTGACACTGATTTAGGATCTGGAATCGAAGAACACATCTGTTTACAGTCAATTATAAAAGGCTTATACATTGCTGGTCAAGACTTCATGCCATATCTAAAATATCTGTGCGAAATAAATCACAAGCTCTGATGAATATTGATTTTAATTCCCTTAGTGGAGATAGCAACGCCGTGTTTAACCCATTACTGCCCCCTGCTGAACAGAGCGGGCCGAGCGGGTCCAATCTGTCACTCCAATCACAGACTCACACTCACTCAGTACTCGTACGTACGGTACTCCTGTCCTGCTGCTCCTGGTGATATTGATGATCATTGATCATACTGTACTGCTAACATTACACTATACAGACAGCGCCGCCATAGCACCGTTCCCTGCCCTGCACCTGACCCTGCTGAGCCTCAGCCTGTGACTGGCAAGAAAAAGTCAAGAGACAGAGTGATAATGAGAAGGAAAAATAGTATGGAAGTGAGCGCTAGAAAAGACCAGGGAACTGAAAATTAAGAGAATTACCTCTAGGTTTATTAAAAAGTGGGTATAGCGAGCCCTCAGCCACAACGCGTTTTGACAAACGTCTTTCTCTGGAGAAAGACGTTTGTCGAAACGCGTTGTGGCTGAGGGCTCGCTATACCCACTTTTTAATAAACCTAGAGGTAATTCTCTTAATTTTCAGTTCCCTGGTCTTTTCTAGCGCTCACTTCCATACTATTTTTCCTTCTCATTATTACCCTCCTCCCTTCGGGGTGTGGTATGAGAGCTGCTGGAGGAGAGACCTTGCTGAACATGCAATAGAGCTGCCTCCCTTGGGATTAAGTGTCCAGGCCCGGTGGACACGGTCGCCCTGACCTCAGAGCCTTATCACACGGAGCCAAGTGGAAGGCCGCCTCAAGAATAACTGACCGAATTTACACTCACCTTGTATTCTATTTCCTGTTGTGCGGTGCACAACAGTGCCAGGTGAGTGTATCCCTGATTAACCCTTATTTTATGTGTGGGATCAGCGTGGCGCAACCTTTTGTTTTTTCCTTTCAAGAGACAGAGTGAGACATATAGTGCACTGCACTTTGCAGCCGGCGCCCGGCGATACTGTTGCCCCAGTCCCAACCCCCAGGCAGGTGAGAAGGAGGACATTGTGTGATGAGTGAGTCACTGTCTAACTCACAGACAGTGACAGTCTATCGCCGCCAGCTAGGGTCATCGAGCATTCAGCAGCAGCTCACGCATGCGTGCTGTGCTGCTGCATGAATAGCCCACCTTCCTACACTCCACAGCGGAGCTTAGAAAGAAGACAGGAGGGGCTGGCACCTGGCTGGACGCCATTTTTTACAAGAGTACCCCTGTGTGGCGGCTGCAAGTGACTGGAGTTGGATGGGCAGTGCTGGCATGGGCATCTCTTGAACAAGAACTGCCTCTGCCTGTATGTAAGTAAAGTGAGTGCTGGGGGGGTCCTAGGGGTCATTTTGGGTCCATCCATGTCCAGCCAGCAGAGCCCCCCAGTGTCAGTGTCATTATTCTGTACCCCAGTGTAGTGTCATTATCCTGTACCCCAGTGTAGTGCCATTATCCTGTACCCCAGTGTAGTGTCATTATCCTGTACCCCAGTGTAGTGTCATAATCCTGTACCCCAGTGTAGTGTTATCCTGTAACCCATTGTGTCAGCGTCATTATCCTGCCTGCACCCCCAGCGTCATTATCCTGCCTGCACCCCCAGCGTCATTATCCTGCCTTTACCACCAGCGTCATTATCCTGCCTGCACCCCCAGCGTCATTATCCTGGCTGTACCCCAGTGTCAACGTTGTTATCCTGTAACCCAGTGTGTCAGCGTCATTATCCTGCCTGCACCCCCAGCGTCATTATCCTGGCTGCACCCTCAGTGTCAATATCCTGGCTGTACCCCAGTGTCAGTGTCATTATCCTGTACCCTCAGTGTCAGTGTCAGTATTCTGTACCCCACTGGGTACGATGCCACTGAGCAGCTGTACTTGATTTGAACAGTAATTCTTTGCTGACAGTCCTTTAATCTAATGAACTCACCCACTCTAAACCTATTTAATAAAGCAATGAGGAATTAAAGGGGTTCTCCCCTGCTTGAACAACCCTTTCTCATTCTCCATGTTTTAGCCCATAACAATAAAAAAAAAGTTATACTTTACTTACATGTATGCACCATTCCAGCAGTATAGGCTCCCTTGCTCCCAGGGCTCAAGTGAGGTTATAACGTCACGCAGGCCGAGTGCACAGTCGCCATTGGATCCTCTCTCCCTACCTTCGGACATTTAATTAACAGGAAGTGAGCATTTTATCACTTGTTTCTGTTAATTTGTTATATAATCCGAAAGCAGGGAGAGAAAAGCCCGAGGTGACTAGGCATTGGGCCTGCGTGACGTTCTAACCTCACTTGAACCCTGTGAGCAAAAGAGCCTAAACTGCTGGAATGGTGCATACATAGGAGTGGAGTACACGTTTTTTATTGATATGGGGTAAAACATGGATGATGAGAAAGGGTTGTTCAAGTAATGGACAACCCCTTTAACTTCTCTGCACAGAAACAGAAGTGATGTTGCTTCATTCTTATGTTATATGAGTGTTCAGGCCTGTTATTGGCTGCAGTGGTCAAATAACCGTAGTAGTACGTCAGTTGTGTCCATAGTATATAGACATACTGTACTTCAGAAGCTTTACGTTGCAATTAAACAGCAATAGTTAGCAGGGTCTGTAAACATCATTGACACGATAAAAATGACATCCATGTTTGGTCCATTTTTTCAGTGATAGGTAGATTGCAAATGAATATTCAGTTGAGCAGTGTCCATGGAATACTGATCAGACACAGAGAGCACACCAATAGGGATGGGCGAATCTACTCGTTACTACTCAGTACTCGCCGAGTAGTAAGGTATTCGCCCGACTCGTTACTGTGCTAGTATCCAGGAGATTACTCGCACAGTAACGAGTAGCATCATCCCTCCGCTCCCCCCCGCAGCCTCCCCACCCGATCCTAAGTTAGGACCGGGTGGGGGGGAGCAGGAGCCGGGATGCATGACCCAGGCGGGGAAGCCGGCAGTGAAATTTTCTCAATGCCGGCTTTCTCCTTTGAGTCCTGACCAGGGTCGGGCTGGGAGCCTAATTCCGAGGATGGGGGAAGGGGGGGTTATAGCACCAGACTGACAGAGGGGGGTGGAATGCTGGCTGTTTACCGCTGCCTCCGCCACTGCCACAGACACGCTCCACCGACTGCTGCTGCTGGCCGCCGGAGATTCCTGAGTGCCGGCAGAGCAGTGAATAAATTAACTTCCAGAAGTCATTAACTTCCGAGTTATTCACTGCTCTGCCGGCGCTCGGGAATCTCCGGCGGCCAGCAGTAGCAGCAGTCGCCTTAGCTATGACCTGAGCTGAACCCTGACTGTTTTGGTCAGTTCTCAGCCTGTTCTCCCTCTGCATAGACGTGTGTCTATGCAGAGGGATGTAGCAGAGCTGCCTTCGCGTTTTGGGACTACGTCGGACGGAAGAGGATTTTTTTAAATTAAAGATGGAGTCCCTAATGGCTTTTTTGTTTTATTTATATTAAAAAAATTTGTTCTCTGTGTTGTGTTTTTTTTTTTGAACCATCTTTTTATTGGATTTTCTACATATAAGCACAATTCCAAAAGTTTGAAAAATCTTGATACACATGTTCAACAAAAATAAACAGTAAGTGAATACAGTTTTTAAATACAGAGATATGCATTCAATGACAAATATGAACATTGGTTTCTAATACCCCTCCCTCTCCCCTCCCCTGGATATCTCCCTTGGACTGAGATATTTTTATTTATCATAATATAAGAGCATCATACATTTAATAAACCTTTGGTATAAGACATCTACCTCTACCGAACCCACCTATTCACTACATCTTAATCTGCCCAATGTTCCACCCAAGTCCTCCAATGCGTACCATTCAGAGGAGTGGAAAGGTCTCATAAAATTGTCTATCTCACCGTCGGTGAACTCTCTAACGATAAATGTTCTCCATTTGAAGAAAAACTTCTTTGTTAGTTTACTTGGGTTACGTAACGTGTCCATAGATTCAAGTGTCAATGTTTTTCGCATCAAGTTTTTGACCTGGTATAAGTCTGGGGGTTTTATCATTAAGCCATTGTTGGAGAAGAAGCCTTTTGGCTATCAATGCGATATAATGCCACAATATGTGTGGGTGTCTGCTGGTTTCAGAATTTGTCTGATAGTGGAAAATCCATCTCATAGGGCTCAGGTTCTCCATGTCTCCGCAAATTTCTTTGGCCCACCTTTCCACCTTTTTCCAATAATTTTGTGAATCAGGGCAGGACCACAGGCCATGTTCCAGGTCCGTCATGGACGCCTTACATTTTGGGCAGTGAACCCATCTCCCCTGATTGGCCTGAGAAGGAGGTATATTGAAACCCTGAATAGTACCATGCATGATCCTGAATTGAGAATCTCTCCACCTCTCATTGGTTATGTAGCGTCTTACAAGTCCCCACCCTTCTAGAATCTTCTGAGTGAGTTCTGGATCATTGAAATGTTTACGCCATTTTTTGAAGAACCCCCCCCCTCCTTTGTGGTCTCAGTACCTGCTGTAATTTGGCATATAATGAAGTAATCGACACATCACCTTCAGTTATGTTTAGCACTTCAGACCACATGTCGACCTCTCCAGAGAGGTCACGCAATTGGGAAAGGAGATGGTGATTCAACTGGCGAAACTGAATGGCATGGAACTGAGGTAGAGTATAGACAGACAATACCTCCCTCTCAGTCAACCATCTTTTCTCCTCAAGATTCATGAGGTCTTCCAGTGTACGGACACCTTTATCTCTCCAAATCTTAAATAGAGAATTCTCCCGTCCCAGCGTGAAAGCCGGACATCTCCATGGATTAAGTTGCCTAGATATCCTCCACGATAATTTGAGCTTCTTTCTAACCTCTTTCCACGCCATAATAGTATCCCTGTATATCACTGTGTTTTTCAGGGTGTCAGGAAGGCAGGACAATGGGGAGTGTAAAAGGCGGATAAGTCCCATGGTCTGGCCCATTCTCCCTCCAACTTCGCATCCGAGAATCTACTTGTGCCTTTAATCCAATCCAATACATTTCGTAATAGACATGCTAAGTTGTATCCCCTGATGTCTGGGAGTTGCAAGCCTCCTTCATGTTTGCACTGGATCAGGGCTCTAATGGCCAGCCAAGGTTTCCTACCCCCCCACAAAAATCTGGAAAATGCTTTATTAAGCCTCATTATATCAACATGTTTCAACAACATAGGAATAGTCTGAAGAGGATAAAGCAGTCTCGTGAAGCTAACCATTTTAAGTAAGTGACAGCGTCCCATCAGAGAGAGTGGCAGCCCCTCCCATCTCACTAGTTCCTGCTCAATCTTCACGATAATTGGCGAAAAATTAAGCCTATATGTCAGACCGCTGGATCTAGCTAAATGTATCCCTAAGTATTTGAAACTTTCCTTTGCGATTGGCAGGCCACAAAAATATTTCTCTTTCTGCGAACCGCCTCCCGGGTCAATATAAAAGATTTCACATTTATTTTTATTAAGGGAAAATCCTGAGTATTTACCCCACGCCTCTATGTCTGTCAGTATATCCGGAAGGTCTCTTTCTGGGTTTTGGACATATAAGATTACATCATCCGCAAAAAGCGAGAGCTTAAGTTCGTCCGTTCCCACTCTAAATCCTTCATAAGCACTATGACGTTCCAGATATAAGGCCAGAGGTTCTATGGCTAAATTGAAAAGAAGTGGGGACAGCGGGCATCCCTGTCTTGTTCCCTTCTGGAGTAAGAAGGAGTCTGACAGAAAGCCGGGAGTACTTATACAAGCCCTAGGATTGTTATACAAGGCACTAATATATTGTCTAAAGGGACCCTCCAGACCTATAGAGTCTAATACTCTTCCCAGCCATGACCATCTGACATTGTCGAATGCCTTCTCGGCGTCCAGAGTAATCATGGCTGGGTTACCCCCCTCCAACCTTATTTTTTTCCCCATGATATCCATCATAAGCATTGTTTTTCGTATATTAGTGGTAGTCGATCTTCCCTTTACAAAGCCTGCCTGATGCGTGGGTATCAATTTAGGAAGGATCATTGCTAGTCTATCAGCCAGTATTTTGGAAAGGAGCTTCAAATCCTGGTTTATTAAAGAAATTGGTCTGTAGCTCGCTGGATCAGTGGTGTCTTTCCCTTTTTAGGAATTCATTTGATATAGGCCAGGTTCATTCTCTCTGGTATAGGGGCTCCCTGTAATATCCCATTATACAGGTCACAAAGGACCGGTGAGATCTGCTCCCGTAATGCCTTGAAGAAAGCGCCATTATAACCATCCGGCCCAGGGGCCTTGCCCGTATTTAATTTTTTAATAGCCATCTCAATCTCATCAGTGGAAACAGGGCCATTGAGAAACTGGATGTCGTCTTGAGAAATGGTTGGCAGTTTAATTTTGTTTAACCAGGCAAGGCCTTCTGGGTCTTCCATGCTCGTCTCCGTGTAGAGGGATGCATAGAATTTGCCTAACACTCGTGAAATGTTTTTAGGATCATTCCAGATATTGCCATGTTGATCCATTATGGCTTGGATAGGGGATGAGTTGTGTCTGCCCCTTGCTAATCGCGCCAGCAGACGCCCTGCCTTGTCGCCATATTTATGAAGTTCCAATTCTAACCTACTTTTAAATATGTCTTCTCTTTTCCCTGCCCAGACATCAAACTCTTTCTTTGCCTGCAACCATGTCTCTCTGTCGGGATCCGCCATTGTGGATTGGTACCTCAGATATGCTTCTCTTACTCTCATACTGGTCTCAACAAATTTTTCTTTAATCTGTCTTTTAATCCTCACGCTATAGGCCATGATGTGTCCCCCTCATAACTGTCTTTGCTGTCTCCCAATATAAGCCCGTATCTGGTCTATGTTCTATGTTGTCAATGGAGAAATGTGACCACCACTCTCCGAGTAGCTTCAGGAAGTTTTCTTCCCTTGCAAAAGTATCCGGGAATCTCCACAGATAGTCGGAGCCTTTTTCAAATTTATCTCTGGTCTCTAACACCAGCGGGCTGTGGTCCGAGATCAGCATATCCTCAATTTTAACTTCCGTCATCTGCTGAAGTATTCTAGATGACACAAAAAACATGTCCAGTCTAGACCACGACCCGTGGGGGTGTGAGAAGTGGGTAAACTCCCTGCCCAGTGGGTTCACAGTTCTCCATGCATCAGTTAAATCAGCTGCCCTAATCATTGATTTCAAAACACTCTCTGTTTCTACTTCTCTCCCCACTCGTTTCCTCGACTGTGAATTTGGTGCAGAACGTCTGTCCTCTTCTATCCTCATAACCGCGTTGAAATCCCCACCCATTATCCTATTAGTGCCGTTATCCATAAGTATCCTGTTTTGTAGTTGTTGGAAGAAGGGTTTCTGCTTCTCATTAGGGGCATATATGTTGTATACCGTAAAAGTGTCATTTTGAATTTGTATAGTTATGTGGAGTATTCTGCCTCCTCATCAGTGGAGGAGAGAGAATTGAATGAGCTAGCGATTTGTGAATCAAAATCAAGACCCCCGCTTTCCTCTCCACCGCTCCTGATCCATAGACCTCTCCCACCCATAGTTTTTTCAGGCGAAAGAAATCTTCCTTGGCCAGGTGGGTCTCCTGGAGCAGAGCTATGTCCGCATGTAACCTCTTAAGATGGCGTTAATACCATCATGCGTTTTGCCGGGGAACGCAGACCCTTAACATTCCAGGAGACCCACCTAACCATCAGAAGCCTCCCCCTGAGGGATCTCAAGTTTCCTTTTTCACCGACGGCCATAGAGAAACGATGTCATCTAGCGTGTCCAGAAGTAGCAAACGTCTAACATAGATAGTACCTTGTCTTAGAAACTCAATTCCGAGGATGATATCCATTTTTTCTTTTTATGCTTTCCCCCCCTTCTTCCCTCCCTTCCCACCCCCTAACACTCCAACACCCTTTCTCTATCAAATTAGGTAACTTCTCTTCTTCCCTCGAGTGCCACCAACACAAATAGCCCCACCCCGCCTCGGCCCTCCCCCTCACATAGAAATCTTAATGAAGCAACAAACTGTTATATCTCCGATGCCCAACCCCATTAACACCTCTAGATCATTTAAATGTGCTGCCGACTCCGAACAGCCCATCAAGTTAACATTCCAAGTGACTATCAACATAAGTACAATAGACCCACACCTCCCCTCCCCCATCAGCCGTAATTACTTTGCGTAATATAAACAAATCAGCAAAATTCTACATAGTTAGGGGTAGGGACTAAAAGGGGAAAGAAAAAAAAAAAAAAAAAAAAAAAAAAATAAAAAAAAATAATAAATTCTTTTTTTCTTTTTTTTCTCTTATAAAAAATAGAATAAATGGGGGGAGGGATGAAGACAAGAGACGACAACACCGCAATTAGCTGCTGGCACACGACATCTCCTCCCTCCGCTTTCTTCAGAGCCTATACCCGTCACTCTCAGGCGGTGTAGGATAGAAGGTTATCAATTATCAATATTGTTCAAACTTTTCTTCACCGTCTCTTCTGCCATCTTGTTCCCGTCTGTCTCTGCTGCCTGGGCGTTTCCAGGGTCGTTTTCTTCGGCGTCCTCTCGCCAGTTTGGGATTGTGATCTGAGTCTATAGGAACTCACAGATTCTCTATCTGTCTCAGTCTCTGGGTCCAGATTGGGATTAGGATGTGCTGGTGTCTCAGTTGTAGGGCAGGGTGATGACTCAGGTCTTCTAGGAGACCCTGTATTGTCTTTGATGGCCGTCATAGCTTTCTCCGGATCCGAGAAGGTTAACAAGGTTCCCTCCTTGGATCTGAATTTAAGTATCGCTGGAAAGTTCAGTTGGAAACGGACATTTTTCCTATAGAGTAATGAGCACGCTTCACTAAAGGCCCGTCTACGGCGTGTGACTTCCACTGAAAAGTCCGCAAATACCGATACTCTATGCCCATGCAGAACTAGAGGGAGCTTTTTAGCTTTGTATGCGCGGAGAATCTCTTCCTTATCTCGGTGGTTAAGGAATTTCGCTATAGCATGCCTGGGTTTATTGAGTTCTCTGGAAGCTGGGGCTGAGGTCGATTGTCTCGCATTTGTTGTCCTCTCCTGTATCTCTCTAGGCGGGCCAATCCTATGGGCGCGTTCTGTCTTACATCTGTGAGTAAGGCCCAGGGCCCTAGGCAAATCAACCTCAAAAATCTCGTCCAGCTGAGACACTGATATTGTTTCTGGCAGACCCACTATTTTTAAGTTACTCCTTCTCGTTCTATTCTCAATGTCCTCCAATTTATTATGGGTATATGCCGAGTGCTGTTGCAGAGACAGTATCTGATCTTCAAGTTCCTGAATCCTATCCTCTGCAGCACCAATTCTATTTTCAGCCTCTAGGAGTTGTTGTTCATAAGTTTCCACTTTTACACTCAAATCTTTGGTTGTTGCTGTAATCATTTCTGCTACTGTTTGCTTAAACTCCTCAGCTAGATGAATAGCCATTTCTTTTGCCAGCCTTTTGTAGTCTAAATGCAGCATACTCCAGCTTGCTCCTGTGTTCTCCTCCCCACCTTGTGCATTGTGTTTCTCTCCTGTGCCAGGAGTTTGTGGATATAACTGTATCTGGGGCTGATGTATATCACTGATGGCGTCTGGTGCTAATACTGTCTGCCCCGGAGGGATTTCCTGCCTCCTCTCTACACCGTCTTCCATGGTGTTGTCAGCTGTGCTTATCACTCCTTCCCCTCAGCCTCTTTCTCCCTGTGCCCAGGCATCGATCCCACCTTATCTTCCTGAGACGCTCTCAGTACATGCTGGGCGTTGTGCTTGCTGCGAGCGCCATTGCTGTGATCATCTCCCGGCTTCCCGCTTCTATCTCCCTCCGTGCCCCTTGTTACATACTTGTCCATTGTGGACATCGCGGGTCACTCCGGAATCGCGGCAGTCGCCTCTTCACAATGGCGCCGGAGGCTGAGTTGCAGTGGATTACGGCGGATTGCCGAGGCGGGGAGCGGAGCGGGGCTCAGACGCGGCAACACATGGAGGCGCCGGAACCGGAAGTATATCCTCTGTGTTGTGTTTTATTTTTACACACTTTACTGGATATTCATGGCGGTCATGTCTAATATTGGCGTGACCGCCATAATTTTCGGGCTTAGGGCCAGCTGATAATACAAAGCTGGCCCTAGCCCCTTTATTACCCAGTGAGCCACCCGGCACCAGGGCCACTGGAAGAGCTGCGGGCTGCAATTCGCAGCGGGGGGTGCCCAGAAAGCTTGGGCCTCCCTGCGCTGCGGATTCCAGCCCCCAGCTGCTTAGCTGTACCTGGCTGGACATAGAAATTGTGCGGAGCCCCACGCATTTTTTTTTTTTTATTATGTCATGAAATTCATGAAATAATACAAAAAAGGGGACTCCTCTATATTCTTGTGTCCGGCCAGGTACAAATAGGCACCTGGGGGTTGGGGGCAGCCCGTCGCTGCTTGCTGAATCCGGCTGGTTACAAAAATACGGCGAAGCCCACGTCAAATTTTTTTCTGAAAAATCAATAAAACAATATAAATAAAAGGGACAGCATCTTTATTAACCCTTGGACCATGTTGGAGGGGTTAATAATGATGCAGTCCCTTTTTTAGGGTTAGGGCTAGGAGGGTTAGAGTTAGGGTTAGCTGACCTGAGACAGCAAAACCGGATTGTCCCGGTTTGAAAACCGTCCAGTTCAATTTAACATGGCTGTCTATGGTACCGGATTGAACAGGTCCGGTTCAATCCGGTTCAATCCTTTTTTTTTTACTCTTCTTTAAAAGCCGGCAGCTTTTTGTTGGCTTTTAAAGAATAAAAAGTGTAATTGCAAGTTTTTCCTCAGCTGCCCGACCTCTTTATGAGGTCCAGCAGCAGAAGAATCGCTGCAATACTCGCTTCCCCATTCATTTACATTGGACTCGCTAGACTCGTAATGAGTAGCGAGTATCGGGATCCTACTCGTTAGAGTCTAGCGAGTCCGAGTAATTTAGTATTCGCCCATCCCTACACACCAACATAAAATAGACTTTTCATGAATAAAACACACATGTTTTCACAAACATCAAATAGATATGGAGATGTGAACAATGCCTAAATATGAATAGTCTGTTTAGAGAGCCGTGGTGAGGACACACACTTGCTGGAACATTATCTTCCCAAAGATCCCCATTGCACCTCAAAATATGCTGCATTTTTAAAAATTGCAAAATAAGATGATGTACAAATGTTTTCTCTTTACAATTAAAATAATAGTATTCCATGATCTTATATGTAGGACTAATGTGAATGCTGTACATCGTGAACAAGCAAGCGCTGAGAATACTGCGTAGACTACTGGAGCAGTTTGTAGGCAATTATACAGTGATACATGGTAGGTGATACATGAAAAATCTAGTATTGATAGATAGATTTTGTTTACCAAGGGCTGTTTCCACTTACATAGTTAACTTTAAAGTTAATTTTAATCAACAGATATTGGAATAAAAATAATTTGCACAGTTGGATATTATATCAAGTGTTACGATGCTGAGATCTCATATATGTGTGTCCCTGGTGTTATGTACTGTGTAATGGATGTGTCTTACCGCACAGGGACATGGTCTGATCATACCACATCTCCTGTGCTGAGATAACCTTATATATGTGTCCCTGCTATGTACTGTGTAATGGATGTGTCTGACCGTACAGGGACATGGTCTGATCACACCACATCTCCAGTGCTGAGATAATCTTATATATGTGTCCCTGCTATGTACTGTGTAATGGATGTGTCTGACTGTACAGGGACATGGTCTGATCATACCACATCTCCTGGGCTGAGATAATCATATATATGTGTCCCTGCTATGTACTGTGTAATGGATGTGTCTGACCGTAGAGGGACATGGTCTGATCATACCACATCTCCTGTGCTGAGATAATCTTATATATGTGTCCCTGCTATGTACAGTACTGTGTAATGGATGTGTCTTACCGCACAGGGATATGGTCTGATGATACCACATCTCCTGTGCTGAGATAACCTTATATATGTGTCCCTGCTTTGTACTGTGTAATGGATGTGTCTTACCGTACAGGGACATGGTCTGATCATACCACATCTCCTGTGCTGAGATAATCTTATATATGTGTCCCTGCTATGTACAGTACTGTGTAATGGATGTGTCTTACCGCACAGGGACATGGTCTGATCATACCACATCTACTGGGCATGGGAGAAAGCAAATTAGTACACAGATATTACAGCACGAGATCCTAGCTCATTCTGTTTTCAAAGAATGATTTGCAATGTTATGTTATAATGGCTGTATACTCATTTGCATTCTCCCCTGCCCAGGTTCAAACCATGCTCCATGCATGATAACACACATCTAATACAGAGTACATAGCAGGGAGGGACACATATATAACATTATCTCAGCAAAGGAACATTTGATAGAAAATGCAATTGTGGAAATTATTATTATTCCAAGATATATTCAAAAACTGAACTTGAAAATTACCTTAGTTCATGGTAAAACGGCTTTAGGCTGGGTTCACAGTTGCGGATCCCTCCGCAGCGTTCAACAGAGAGGATCCGCAAGTGTCTGCAAAGCAGACCGCAGACCTATCCTTATAATGGGACGCACGGTGTCTGCAGAGGTTTGCAGACATCTGTGCGCTCCCATAGCCCGCCATGAGTGATCTGTGCGCATACGTGGGCCCACTGGCGTTCCCAGTGCCGACGATACCCTCTGCTGAACGCTGTGGAGGGATCCGCAACTGTGCACCCAGCCTAAAGGCGTTTTACCATGAACTAAAGTAATTTTCAAGTTCAGTTTTTGAATATATCTTGGAATAATAATAATTTCCACAATTGCATTTTCTATCAAATGTTCCTTTGCTGAGATAATGTTATATATGTGTCCCTCCCTGCTATGTACTCTGTATTAGATGTGTGTTATCATGCATGGAGCATGGTTTGAACCTGGGCAGGGGAGAATGCAAATGAGTATACAGCCATTATAACACAAGATTGCAAATCATTCTTTGAAAACAGAATGAGCTAGGATCTTGTGCTGGAATATCTGTGTACTATTTTGCTTCCTCCCATGCCCAGGAAATGTGGTATGATCAGATCATGTCAATGTGTGGTCAGACACATCCATTACACAGTACATAGCAGGAGGGACACATATATAAGATTATCTCAGCACAGGAGATGTGGTATCATCAGACCATGTCCCCGTGCGGTAAGACACATCCATTACACAGTACTGTACATAGCAGGGACACATATATAAGATTATCTCAGCACAGGAGATGTGGTATGATCAGACCATGTCCCTGTACGGTCAGACACATCCATTACACAGTACATAGCAGGGACACATATATAAGATTATCTCAGCACAGGAGATGTGGTATGATCAGACCATGTCCCTGTACGGTCTGACACATTCATTACACAGTACACAGCAGAGACACATATAAAAGATTATCTCAGCACAGGAGATGTGGTATGATGAGACTATGTCCCTGTACGGTAAGAAGCCAGCCTTACTGATATAATGGTAGACCCTTTACTCAGAAATACAATGGATACAAAAAGCAACTGAACCCCTAATGCTAGTTTCATATACGTCCACTGCATGAAACACACTGTGTGTATCCTGCAATGCATCCAAACTGAAGGAGGATCGTGCCTGCCAGCATTATACTGACATACACTCATATATGATTCTGGGTGCTTTGTCCTGCTTTGAAATGTAATCTGCAGATTGTCACTACATCTTGTTACATTACAGACCAGGAGGAAGCGCCAGTACATATCAGTATAATGTTTGCATGATCCTCCTCCTGTGTGGGTCCACTGCGGGATGCATGCAGCGTGTTTCATCTGGTCTTTACTGCTTTTATTATAATACATTTTCTACCTTCATATTTGTTAGGCTGTGTCTGACAGACAGACCAATAAATGCAAAACATTTATGGCACTGCATGGGGCAATGGTTAAGAGTCATCAAAACTGATGACAAGGTAAACCGGCTTAGTCGGCCATAACAACCAATCAGATTGCACCTTTCATTTTCAAAAAGAGCTTTAAAAATGAAAACTAGGATCTGATTGTTTGCTATAGGAAACTATACAAGTTTACCTTCAAACTATTTTTACAAGTCACTCCCATGTGCCTTCCTAGTGAAAATCTTTCATGTTCAGTTGTACAATAAGGCTGGGTAATCAATATTTACTGAAATTGAAATGCAGTCTAATATATAGACACAAGATTGCTTAATTATTTCAATTAGTTCGGTTGCAGCTGTTACTCTAAGTCCCCTGCTCTTTAGATATTCCCCCCCCCCACACATCTGCCTAGCACTCACGTTTAGCAAGTGCTAAAATTGACAGCCATGTTAACGGTAATTTTTAAAGTTATCATAAGAAAATGTGTAGGAAAATGTCAAAAAACATAGCATTTACAATCTGAATAATTAATATTTTGTAGGCAATGTCTTCCAAAGAAGAAAAATATGAAGAAGCAGCTCCCAAAAAAAATTATATAAAACTGGGGCCCAAAAAAGATTAACAGCTACCAGAAAAGATCTTGCCAAAGCTGGAACAGCTCCAGGGCAGCTGAAATTATGGCACACAAAAGGTGCCATCAGCAAAAGTCCTGGGCAACCAACCACATCGTGCTCTACAGCTACAGCACAAGCTCCGGCAGTGGCAAATGTAGACATTACAGATGATGAAGATGAGGCTGGTAAATCATCTGTATCTGAAACAATGGAAGACTTGACTGGTAGCCTAGGTGAACTTGAGAAAGACACAGAAGCAGAAAGTTCTGACTCTGACATTGTATTGACAGAAATACTTTCTATGTCTGTTGTCGGCAATGCTTTTGAGGCACCAGACCACAGTTCTAATTTGGCCACTAAAATGAATTTTATGAAACTGCACCCAAGCCAGCCACTGAATGATGCTAATTGTACACTGCCGTTTAAGCCGCACAAGGTATATCTACGGCCTGTGCCTGGTGGCAGTGCAATTAAGAGAAAATGGCTGCCCTATCAAATAGAAACTCAAGAATTTTTCTGTTCAACATGTATGGCTTTTTGCCCTACTAGAAGAAGTGTTTTCATTACTGGGTGTAAGGCTGTCAAGATACATGTGTACTTGCGTATTAAAGAACATGAGGAGTCAAACTTGCACCAAGTTTCTGTATCTGCTTATCTGACTGTGGAAAAGAAAGGAGACATTGAAACACTAATCAATGTCAACTTAGTTAACAAACAGAAGGAAAGGGTTCGGCAAAATCGCTGTGTTGTAAAAAGAATAATAGATATTATTCTTTGCATTTCAAAAATGGCTATTGCCTAAAGAGGAAAGGATGAGGGAGATCATTCTTTACTAAATGCTGAATTAAATCATGGTAATTTTCTGGAGTTGGCAATACTTTGTAGCAAATGTGATCCGACGTTCAAAAAACATGTTGACGAAGTAGTAGCCTTAAACCAAAAAAAAAAAACATTCAGCAGGTAAAGGAAGAGGTAATGTTGTGACTTTCTTAAGCAAAACATCCATAAACCGACTAATTCTAATAATGGGTAATATGGTTAAGCAAAAAATAACCGCAGACGTGAAAGAAGCTGTACAATTTAGCATAGAGATGGATAGTACCCAAGATATTTCTGTTAAAGAGCAATGCAGCTTAATTTTGTGCTACGTTAAGGATAGAAATGTGTATGAGCTGCTATTTTCTTTAACCAATGTCACCAGCACAACAGGAGAAGAGCTTTTCACAAGACTAAAAGAAGAATTAAAAAAGTTCTCCTTAAGTGTTAGTGACATCATTGGATGTTCATTTGATGGTGCAGCAAATATGAGTGGGTGCTACAACGGTGTCCAGGCCCACATAAAAGATACTGCGTGCAATTCCATATACACTTGGTGTTACACTCATATCCTGAATTTAGTGATTATTGATGTGACTCAGTGTACCACTTCAGTAAAATCATTCTTTGGACTGTTGGAAAAAACATCTGTTTTTTTCTCTGAATCCTACAAGAGATCATCTATTTGGACAGACCATGTATCATCTCTGTCTCAGGGCCAAGCAAAACTAACTAGGCTAAAAAAAAATAGGAAACACTCGGTGGTGGAGTAAGCCAAGGGCACTGAATACAATTTTTGGCTCATCTCATGACCATTCCAAACAGCTGTATAGCTCTCTGTTGTAGTGCTTGGAACACATTGCAGACTCTCCAAGATTTGACAGTAAGGCTGTGATTGAGGCAAACAGTTTA